>RDRW01000505.1:0-183912 GCA_007896445.1 Puccinia hordei
CTGGGGAGCAGCCAACCTGAGGGTCTGCCTCGTTCTTCCCTCAATGAAACTGGGAGAAGGAGCCTGGTCAAAGGAAACTGAACAACAGCCAATCTTTTCTGGTCAAAAGAAAACTGACACAGGATCCTTGATGGAAACCTGGTTGATTTTCCCTGATAAAATCAACAAAATGCAAGGGGACAAGATCTAGGAGTGATCAATTAATATGGTCTTATGAGAAGCTTTATAAAGCAGGACTTTATCCTATGGAATTATACCAATATTGGTGTCCAGTGACTTAGTAGGAAGAGGAAAAGAGGGGAGGATAAGACAGAACAGACAGACTAGAAGGAAGGACTTGGGAGGATTGATGATGTTGCAGAAGAAGGGACTCACTGGTTGATTAATGACAGCTGGACTGGGAAGTAATCAGAGAAGTGAGGAGCCTTACTTAGTATTTAATTCCAAAATCTTGTGGAGGAAGCTGCTGGGTTCAACTGGTTGAAGTCTTTTTCTGAAGTGGTGTGGTTTGTTTGTGTAGTATTCTGGAGTCTGTTATCTTCTGGGGTGTAGAGGATACTCAGACTCGCGAAAATTTTCATAGTTGATGACATAAGCAGTGCAGGCTGTGGTCAGCTTGCAATCTGAAACACAGCGTAACAATATTATAGAATAAATCACCACATTCAGTACTCTGTGAGGAGTAAGATATAGAGAAAATGCTCAGTTGTACCTAGGGCTAGAATATGATGAGGAAACAGAATCTGAAGTCAAAACAAGTGTAAGTTCAAAACTTTAAAAGATATGATTAAGTTTTGGTCTAAAAGAGTGTGTGTAAGGAAGACTGTAGGCTAATGGTATTAGCTCTAAGGCTGACACCAAACCTCCGGTTCCAAGTGCAGACCGACGTCCCAGGATTTCTGCCTATGAACAGACAAAGGAATTCGCTCACGTACGTGGCACTCGGTAGGGTTTTACGAATGGTAGTAGATACCTCGGAGGTGCACACTTGGGAGGACTTACTTTGGGTCTTTGCCTCCGCCCCATCATCCCCTATTCCTTCCCGCTCTTTAGGAGTCAACCGTCCGCCACAATGCTAGAGCTGACATCGTGCGGAATTGACCGGCCGACACCTAAAAACCCCGTGCCAAAGGGGAAGCCTCCTGCTTCTCCCTCCCTCGGCACTCATCCTCCCCCACATCCGGCCCAGCGGGTCTCCCATCGTCCACTCAATGGGCCGACAGATCGTCGTCGCAAACCGTCGCCCTCGGGAGTCCGCCACCGAGAGGACCTCCTCCTTGCGGACCAAATCGAACCAAAGACCGGCTCGGAAGGCAAACAAAACGGCCGTCCAAGGATGACTTTGGCGGACCTTACCACCAAGAACAAGACCCTCCGCCTGGTCTTCGCCACCTCCACCCACTCACTCTCCACAACTCCCGCCCACCTTGCACTCATGGCCGCCGATTCCTCGCAAGCCAATGTTGCTTGTCGGGTAACAAGATCCGCGTCCTGCGCCACCTCCACTGGCAAAAGGTTGACCATCGACCCGCTATCAATCATTGCCCAAACTTGCTGATCCGCAATGGTCATCTGAACATAACCAAGGGGGCAGGAGATGGAGTCTGAAGGGAACTCCTCGGGTGATAGTGGCACGAATGTTTGGCCTCCGCTGAACCCCGTCGAACACCACCCGATTACCTTCCGCCTTGAGACCCGCACTCTCCTTGAGAGACGCTATGAGCTCTTCCGCCATCAGAGGGGAAACCAAAGCCAACTCTTTAATGGAAAGAGTCAGCGGCCCATCCCTGTTCAGAGCGCGCTTGGCCAACTCCGCCGCCTTCTTCTTCCCGGGGGCACTGCCACTCCTCCAGGCTGCAAAAACTTCCTTCGCCTTACCCTTCTTTGGAGGGTCCACATCCATGCGGTTGTACCCCCCGTAGCGGGCCGTCACCTCATCGGATTGGATGGCCCACACCTCTGATTGGACAGCCGGGGTGTCCATCCAGACGACCCAACAACTATACCCATTGAGGATTTGACCTCCGCCTTTGGGCCTTCCGCCATCTCCCCCTGCCCTGCTGCTGCTGCACGGACCACGTCGCGCGGCACGGCCGCCTCGATCGGTTCACGCAATCTAGGGAGGAAATAATCACCCTTATAGATCCTCACCCGCCTACCATTTAAGTCTTCCGTCAATTCTTGACATCAAGACTTATAATGGGTATTTGACCCGCAATAAGTGCAATGAAGCCCCGGAGGACCCGCGCGCGGAGGACCGCCCCGCTGACCGTTGGCCGTGCCGACGATTGGGGCTGCGTGTGAGCCTGGGTCTCTTATGTGACTGCAGGACACAAGGAAATAAAGCTTTGTAGAAGCTAACAAAAAAGAGTATGTAGAACTCAAGCTCAACTTTATGATAAAAGGAGCTAAGTTGCCAAAAGACAACCTCCAACCTAGAGTATAGGTTTGCAATAAAGCAATTTAAGGGTAGTTGGTTTGTTTAACCAAAAGAGGAGGACAGATTTGGTTCCTTTGTTTAAGGGGATGGATTGTTGGTGATATAAGGGAGGAAATGGTGCTGATAAACAGAATACTGGCTGGTTGGTTACTTCAAAGACTTGTAAGGCAATAATAAGAATGTAATTCTAATTGGTGACTTAGAAATCTGGTGAAAAACCAAGAAGGCAGTAATGGGTGTGTTTATGTATGTTTTCTTTCCATCAGCTTAGAGTACTTCTTTAAATAGTACTTGGCTGGGAGCTTTTAGTGCCTGTATAAGTACATGTGTAATTCTCAACCTCCTTGTTGAATTACCATGTGGGCTTAAGCTGTACGTGGACCATGTGTCTGGTAATTAATCTGACACATGATATTTGGGGCCTAGTGTAGAAACTAGTGGCTTGGCATTCTCAATCTGGAATGGCCACTAGTCTCAAAGTAGAAACCCTTCATCTGTACTGTTACAATATGTGTTACAGTATCTTCTATGGGTTATGTCTTCCCTTGAGACTATAATCCTTATCTTTCCAAGGATAAGGTAATTATCCATAGGTTTCACATATTATAAGGTATGTGTTTTTGTTTATTATGGGTTTATCCATTATTACATGAGCTGCAAGGCTCTATTTCCCTTTTCTAGGGGACTTTGGTTCATTTTGAAGTCTTTAGGGCAATAAGTGTTGGCCTAACTGTAGGTTTAGGACATACTTATTGTCTCTAAGGCTGACACTGCAACTCCCGCTGAACCGTCTTCTGCATGAACAAACGAAGCTCCTTCAAGGTGTCAGCCAACTCTGCCACTTCAGCGGGCGCCACCGGCGCCGTGTTCCGGGAAGAGATCACCGGCCCAATTCTGCTCGAGATTGCCACTCCCAAATTCTCGGCAACCAACTCCATCATGTCGAACTCCGCCCGGACCGCTCCCCTAAGCGCCGCCAAGTCGGGCAACAGGGTTCCCCCATCCCTTGACCGCCGAATGAGGTTCTGATCGTACAGCCTCCGCTGCACCCGCTCCTGAACCGGCGTGGCTAGCCCCTTGAGGAAACTCCGCTTGACCAAAGCCGGTTCCCCAATGATCACCTCATTGCGGTTAAGGTACTTCACAATGCAATCAAAGGAAGTGACGTACTCATCAACCGCCCTTCGATCATTGACCCCACCCAATGCCGCCTTGCTCGATGCGAGATTCTCCAAATCCGCCTCCCGATACCGTTGCTGACGCGGACCCCACTTCTCCAACATCTCCTCCGCAGACGCTCCCAGTTCTTTGCCTCATACCCCTCCATCTCCTCCAAATCGCGCAACTCTTCTTTGGACTGAATGAAGTTGACGATTTGATGAACCTTGTTGCCATCTGACGCCCCTTCGGTTTCCGCCGCCAATTCAAAACGACTCAGAAATCAATCAACCGCATCAACACTGAATCGGACTGCGGGAAAATCCCGCGGCCAAATCTTGACGCCCGTCGGTGGATCCGACGCCAAACCTCGCCTCCTCACCGCTACCAGCGCTTCACCAGCCGCCTGCTTCCCCTTCCGATTCTCCTCCGTTCCATCGTCCATGTTGACCTCCAACGTGATGCCGTAGGTACCCAGACCTCCCCCCTTTGGAGGGGGAGGGACGAACTTGGCGGGAGGGAGGGTGAACTTGGAGGAGGACGCTCGCCTGACGCAGTCGTAGGAAGATAAGTGTCAGAACCACTCATCCTCAAACGATGATAAAAAATATATAAAAATAAATAAATAAAGGAAGTTTTGACCCGTCCGCAGGTTGGAAACAGAAACAAGTTCCCGGCCAGACCCCCAATATGTGGAAATAAAGGCACCTTGGTGACAGAAATGGTAGGTTGCCCTTCTTCCTGGTTGGTTCCGGTGGTTCTTTGATTTCCTCTGCGGGATAAACAACTGTTAGTGGATAGCCGACTGGATTCCCTACAGCACCTTTTACTCAGCAAGGGGACCATTCCTCTTGCGTTCGCCTTGTTCCGCTTGTCCGCACACGCTGAATAGTCGCTGAGAGAGCTCTAAAACAATGAGATTTCTTATGCGCGCTGTAGTTGATAGCTATCTACTTTGATGACAAGATCAGATAAGACCGGCAACCCTGGTACAACCCTCTATTTATACAACAGTCCCCCGATCATGTCCCGCAATCCCCGGTACTGTTCCTGGAGCCCTACTTGCCTGTCTCCTCAATCCCGCATCGCACCGCAGCCTGCCCCCGACTCCTATACCCCGTTGACCCCCGCAGTCGTCTGTCGCTCCCCTGCGCACGACTCCGCTCCTTCTGCCCCCGCTCCGCTTGCGGCCTGGCGCCCCGAACCCCGTGGTTCCGCCCGGTCCCCTACGTCGCGCATACTGAAGCGGCCTTCGTCCGCCCGACCGATCGCCCGCGCCAACTATAGAATGTCACATGCTGCGCCCCGTGCTTTTCCCCGCGGAATGTCCGATGACATTTGGAAAGTCCCCCCCCTTACCTCAGCCTCAGTCTGCCGCTGAGCCCGCGGCTGCGGGCTCAGCTTCAGTGCTGCACCTCTGGTATATAAGCTCTCCCACAGCGGGCCCGCAATACGGCTCATGAAATTATCCCCCTTTTAATGCTTAATCCCCCGCTTGTTGTCTAATACCAAAAAAAAAAAAAAAAACCTCTTATCAATTCCATCCCTCACTTCCTTCTCCGCGTCCGCCAATGAGTAGTTGCCGCATTTGGAAATCTTGAATTAAATCCTGCTACCAGTTCCTCGCAATTCTTCAAGTTTTCCGCTGGTTCCCATGAAGTCTCTTCCGCTCCAAATCCCTTCCAGCTAACCAGGTATTGGGTCTTTCTGCCTTGCCTTATACAGTCCAGTACCTCTTTGACCTCCCACTTGTCCCCGCCGTCCACCGTAATTGGCTCTGGGTCCTCCTTCTGCCGTTCCACAATTTCGTTGGGTCTGTGTTTGCGGAGTATTGACACATGAAATACAGGATGTACCCCCTTCATGGAAGTGTCAGCTTATACGCAGATTTTGAGATTCTGTTACAGATAGAAAAAGGTCCCAGCCATCTATGTTCCAATTTTGGGCTTGGGCGGGTTGTTGAAATGTTGCGGCCGTCTAGCCATACTTTGTCCCCTACGTCCTATTCCGGTGTCTCCCTTGCTTTCCTGTCGAATTGGTCTTTCATTGTTGCTTGCGCCTCTTCCAAGAAATACTTGAGTTCACCTTGAACCTCCGCAAGGCGGCGGAGTCGGTCTTGCACTGCAGGAATGCATTGTTCTGTAGAGGGGGTTCCACTATATGCCGGGTTGAATCCGTAGTTGGCTTTGAATGGGGAAACTCCTGTTGATGTGTGGTTCTTATTGTTGTAAGCAAATTTGGCCATGGGGAGGAGCGGGGCCCAATTGTTTTGTTGGTAGCAAACAAAGTGCCTCAGGTATTGCTTGACCGCCTTGTTGGCTATTTTGGATTGTCCATCTGTTCTTGGGTGGTACGCTGTGGAGGTTTGCAGTCTAATTCCCAGGTGGGAGCTCAATTCGCGTGTGATTTGGGAGATACAGATACTTCCCCGGTCTGAGACAATTGTTTTGGGGGTTCCATGCAGTTTCCATACATGTTCCGCCATCAGTTCCGCTACACCAGGAAAAAACAATAATCACTTGATGACAAGTGACATTCTGCAACTTTGGTTGCAGCTCAAAAGCTGCTCCAATCATACTCTTCCTGTATATTTCATTCTCACTGGTGGTTTAATTCAACAGCTCCCATTCTACTGGCTAAGATGACACTTCACTGATTCAGCTCATGTTAAACTGATTCTGCTCAGTTCCCACTGATTCTACTTAGGTTCCACTGATTCTGCTCAGTTTATGCTGATTCTGATCAGTTTCAAATGATTCTTCTCAGTTTCCACTGATTCTGCTCAGTTTTGACTGATTCTCTGCATTTTCCACATCCTGCTCAGTTTTAACTGATTCTGCTCATTTTTACTGATTCTGCTCTTTTTTTACTGATTCCACTCATTTTTCACTGATTCTGCTCAGTTTCACTAATTCTGCTTATTTTTCACTGATTCTGCTCAGTTTCACTGATTCTGCTCAGTTTCACTGATTCTGCTCAGTTTCACTGATTTTGCTCAGTTTCACTGATTCTGCTCAGTTTTCACTGATTCTGCTCAGTTTTCACTGGTTTCATTTATTTCTGTTTCTCATGAGTTTTCCCTGGCTGAGCTGAGGAGTCACTAAAGAAAAAATAAGTGCAAACTCTGGCACAGATGAGTGTTCAGTCTGGCACAGCTTATAAGTGTTCACTCCAGCATAGCTCAATATTCCCCCTGGGAAAGCTCAGATTTCACTCTGGTAGCTCAGTATTAAGCCTAGTTTAGCTCAGTGTTCAGTTTGGTGCAGTTCAGTGTTCAATCTGGTGCAGCTCAGACATGACTGTTGGGCAGAAGGAAGGCACATCAATGAGGGTGGGAATGAAGTTTCCACTGAGCTATGTACCTATTTTAATCAAATCTGAGCAGCGCTGAGCGGCTACCCAATACTTATATGCACAGATGGCAGAAAGAGCTTTTATGAGCAGGCACAGCCTCTGGTTGTGCAAGGTAGAAAAATGAATACCCAATTTTGTTTTAAAGTAATTCAAGGAGTAGCAGTGGATAGATGGAGGATAGATGAGTGAAGTTGTCCAAATGTCACTTGCCATCAAGTGATCATTAATTTTTCCTGGTGCAAGTGGCCATATAAAGCTGATCTCAAAAACAAATCAAGACACACTTTCCAAATCAAAGAAGAAATCAATCACAAACAACGAACTGTACTGAGTTTGGATACATATATAGTGAAAGGCCTGAAATAAATGTATCTGTTGAGAAATATTGGAGAAATGATGAAGCAAAGGAGAGGCAACTTGAACCCAATCTTCAACAAAGGCAAGCACACCAACAAGAAACAAAAGAGAAACCACTCAAATAGGACCAGTCAACAAAACGTGTGCACTGAGAATTGATTAGTGAATATACAGATGCATACGTATACGTTCATTTGCTTGTAAAAATAGTAAACGAAAACATTAAGATAAGCTTACAAGTAGTTTTAGGAAGGAAATTTAGACAAGTGAGAGTCACAGAAAGATAAAAAGGCGTGAGGCGTGTGACCAGAATTTGAAAGAGCGGAAGAGCCCAACAAATAAGAATAAATCATAAGAGGATAACAATGAGTGTGAAGAACTATTTCTTTTGAAGATCATCATTCTATAATGGTTAAAATTTTCGGTTGAAGATTTTGTGTTGTAAAAGAGTGGACTGAACTGTAAACTGTTGCATCTTGATTGACTCAACTTCATAAAAGACAAGAAACTAAATCAGAAAAATCAATAATTGCTTCAAAGGAACAACAAAGGTAGGTCAACGGTATTTTTTGGGCTGACTTCTCTGGCTGAATGTGCTTTCAAACTGGTGCAATGGAGGTGAAAATGAGGCATTGGGAGAGGCTCTTTGGAGAGTTTGTGGGAGGACTTGAGGGCAATTTTGGGATGGGCGTAGGTATATTGTGAGAAAGAGAGAGCAAAAGAGCAAAAACAGTTAGATAAAGCAAATGAAGCATTGATTTCCATCTGATTGTTGGTCGTTTCGGGGCAGTTTTATAGTTGAGGTGATTGAGACAAGATGTAAGAGAAACCTTGAACCTTGTAGGGTACTCTGGCCAGTAAGGATGAACGGAAGAAAGCCCTTGGCCTCAGGCAGTACTGCTTCACGGGCTGTCTGCCACACGTTATCCGGAGGAGGGGCTGGTCGCAGAGGCTTGACATGTTCAACTGAGAAGTCGAGAGTCACCTGGGGACATCAGGACGTCACCGTTGGGGTCAGACTGATCGTCCAATACCTCCGTCTCCTCGTATTCCACCGCTCCATCACCCATGATGTTCTGCATCTCCTGCGCTAGACCAACATCTCTCAAAGTATTTAGCTTGGCAATCACCGGGTGCCAAACAAGTTCTGCGGAGGCGACGCGGCGGTCAAGACATGTGTCCATCATGTGTTTGATAAGAAGAGCAAGCTCCGAGCTCAGGTGACTGAGATCAGTCTGACTGAAGTCGCTGGACCTCAAACTACGCCACTCATCGCCATTGCCGGGGAGGACCACGTTGGTTGCAATCTCAAGCGCAATCAAACCAACTGACAACACGTCCGCCTCTTCGCCATAACGTCCGCTCAATATTTCTGGAGCAATATATTCTTGGTCACCCTTGCGTTAGAGATTGAAGCCAACAAAACGACTGAAGCTTGTGAAGCGCATCATCGATCTTTATTCGGTATCACTGATGTCTTCATACCACAGAAATCAGGAAGGAATTACGCTGTCATCGTGTTCAGATAGATTTGTTGGTACGTGTTCGAACAATTTATGACAACCGTTCAACAGACCACACTCGCCAACCTCGCTGGGATTGACTCTTGGCCACCTTCGAGCCAAGCCAAAATCACCGGCTTTCAACCCACCGTGGGAGGTGATGAAGATGTTGGCAGGCTTGATATTGAGATGTAGGACGCCAGAGGAGCGCATGAAGGCGACAGCCTGAGCTAGCTCAGCTGTAATTTTCCAAATGCGCTCCTCGTCTACTCGATCTTGAAAGCCGGCTATGAGTCCGAGGAAGTGTTCAAGCGTTCCATTCTCACAAAACTCGGTCTGAATATTCCAGCGGCTGTCTTCTTCCCAGGAAGCGTGAAGTTGGATGATGTGGGCAGAGTGAGTTGGGCCTTGGGTGGCCGCGTCAAGAAGTCAACTTCCTCGTATTGCCCTGCCCTCGGGATTGAGATTGCATCAGTCATCAAATCAAAAAAAGTGATGTGAAGAGAGAGCCACGGAAGGGGCCACGGAAGTTATGCTTCCAAAGCTTTGGGCCCATTGGCAGGCCGCGTTGGGCGTTTGATGGAAAAGACTTTTCCCGTTGTGTTCTGACAAAACTTTTCCAAACTCACCTTTGCCAATTGTTTCTAGTTAATCAAACTCAGCATCATAGCGTAGTCGCCGCAAGAGAGTTTGACCGAGATGACTATTGACTCTGCTCTGGTAATCATCAGAATGATGGCCGGCGCGGGGGCGGTGAGGCTGAATTTTCTACCAGTCGTCAAGTTGGAGCGGGAGCCTTACCTTGATATATGTTCACAGGAAACGCCGTGTCTGTTCTCTTCTTTGTTTATTCTTGTTGGAAGCAGTGATAGACAAGATTACAAACATACATAGTTTGGACCATAATCTAGTTCATTTCTCACATAAACTAGATTGGCCGCAGTCAAACCACATTCACTGCGGCGCGGAACTTGTATTCAGTCTTTACCTGAGCTCTCGGTACCGGCTCCCTTTCTCTCTTCACCAAGTTTGGGACCGATACCAAGATCTGCAGGAGCTTACCGCGACGCATTCCTTTTTGTCAGGTTTGCTGCATTCTATAGGTTAAAAGCCGGCTCTTTTGCACATCATCGGGATTCGCGCTCCAGACTGAGGATTGGTTGAATGAACCATAGTGACACAGATTTGTCAGATTACGAGTCAGTTAGAGAAGATATCGCCAACACATCAACCAGCGATCACTCATTGATTGAAGAAGACTTACCTCAATTTATCAGAAGAAGAGAAACAATATTTCACCTACCCCAAAACAAAGGTGCCAGGATGAATCAACCAAGATTTAGCAAAGATGATTTTATCGCCATGCAAGATTGAATGAACCGGATGCAAGTGTACATCAATCAGACGCAATTGATGGCCCGGCAGAACCCAGGAGTCCGTGAAAGCTCTCGGTCTGAAACAATTATTTGTAATTTTTTCCGATCTGTCAGCTGCACTCACGCGGATCACAACCCAGACCAAGTAACCTTGGCGTACAACGGCCACAATTTCCAAGTTTGGGAAAAGGAAATCAATCAAACTCTTGATTTCGTTTTTCAAGCTAACAAATTCACTTTGCTTGAGGCAAACTTTGAACAACGAGAAGCCAACGAGCAGAAAGCGATTTCAGCCCTCCTTCGAATGACCATTGTGAAAGCGCTGAGAGACATACTTGATGGCACCGATTCCGACTCGCCATATAAAATTTACAAGCTCCTCAAGCAAAAGTGTAGCCACACCGACAGGCAACATAAACTGTCGGTTGCGGATCTACTAATCACTCTGATGTCTAACAACTCGCCCGGAAACGATGTTACGTTATCAAAGTGGACAAAACTATCATCCGAGGTAAATCAAATGAAAATCTCGTTGGACGAACTGCTCGGCCTCCTTCTACAGAGCAGTTTTGTAGCACCGGCAGGGGTTGAAGCCAACACGTTTGAGTTCTCTGTTGATGGCAAGCTCGAGGCAAAAGACAAGCCTTCCTTTAGCGACGTGGCAACTGTTATCCAGGCGGTGTCGACGAAGAATAAAAACAAGTCTACTTCCCACGGCGATTTGTACACTCCGATGGACCTGGACTCCATTAATGCTATGCGTCCTGGCAACACCCGATACCAGCACCCCCATTCCCAAAACAAGCGGCCGCCGTATAATGCCCCGGCACCCCACAAGCCAGAAAGCAATCCCTCCACGCTTTCTGTCGAGAAAGCCACCTATTACAAAGGTTGACCAACCCCGGATCATCTCAAGATCCGCTACGGAGATGCTTGCCATTACTGCAAGCAAGCGGGGCACTGGTACAACAACTGTGCTGTGTACTGGGAAGATGTCAATCTTCGCGTCATCAACCACCCACCACCTGGTCATGACAGCCCCCAATCCAACTATCTACCGCCCAACCGACCGCCCCATACCCAAAGCCGACTAAGACAGGTAGACGTCCCCGATGTCGATGATGGAAAAGTCTTGCTCGATTCAGGAGTGTCAACTCATGTGAGTGGAAATCTCAAACATTTCATCACTCGTGAAGAATTGACTTGTCCTAGGACGATTGCATTAGCGATAGCTGAAATAACCGTCGATGTCAGTTTCAAAGGGACAGTGAGGATACAGTCGACCAACGGACCGATTGATATAGATGATGTTTTTTATTGCCCAGGGGTGGATGGTTTAATACTCTCGGTCGGACGTTTGATGGAAGCGGGATGGTCGGTTAGTTTTAGCAAAAATACAACCACTCTAATTAGTCCTTCTTGTGTCCGCTTCAACACAACGTACCGCAACCACTGCTGGTACATTGAAATGTGTAAAAATGCAATGAACATCAATAAAGTCACCCAATTGCCTTCTTTCGACCCGTATCTGTGGCACAGGCGCCTTGGCCATGTATCTGAATCAGTTGTTAAGAGGTACCTCAAGCTGCACTACCCCGAAGAACTTGAAAAGAAGGTGTGGAAATCGTTCTTCTGCGAGCAATGCACAAAGTCAAAAGCGCTTGACATGAAATTGCCAGGGTCAAGCTCTTTAATCCCGCGAGACCAACCACTCGACCTATTGGTTTCTGATGTAGCAGGTCCATTCCCTTATGACATGTCAGGAAGAAGATATATCCTGACACTGTGTGATCATGCGACGACATACATTTGGTTAGCTATCATCAAGTCACATGATGAGGTGCCTGGAAAAATGGTTGAGTGGATGCAGAACATCAAAACGGCGATTGGACGATTCCCTAAGTTCATCAGGTGTGATAATGCGCCGGAGTATACCGGTACCCTTCAACGACTTCTGAAACCCATGGGCATATCAATGGCCCCAGTAGCACCGTATAGCCCGGAACAAAATGGGGAGGCAGAGCGAGTCAACCAAACGTTAGGTGACATGGCTCAAACAATGTTGAACGAGAGTGGGTTACCTAAACCGTACTGGAGCTATGCATATCAGGTCGCCTCCTACATCCATAACCGCATACCCAACAGCAAAGTTAACAATTCGCCGATTACAGAACTTTTCGGCATCAAAGTGGACCCCAACAGATTGTACCCGTTTGGAGCAAACGTCCTAACCCTGATCCCTAAGGAACGAAGGAGTAAGCTTGATGAGCGTGCTCAACAAGGTAAGCTCCTTGGTTACCCGCAGGCAGGTGGCGGCTGGTTAGTTTGGCTCCCGCGTGAAGGCAGAATTGTACACTCGACGTCGGTCATGTTTCCCAATTTCCAAAATCTACCAATAAAGAAGGAAATAACGAAGGGCAGTCTTGATTTTGTCTTGAATCAACTAGTTTTAAAACTTGGTGAGGAAAAGACAAGCGAGATTGCGGCTGAGGAGCGGAAAACAATTTCGGAACTGCCAGTATCGATGGATCAACGATTACCTAGCAATATCAAGAAAGCGCTTGGGGGGCCAAAGGCGAGCTTATGGAAGGATGCGGCTACGTATGAACTGGACAAATTCCGAGATTTAGAAGTCTGGGAACCGGTTAATCCTTTTCCAGGAGCAAAAGCCCTAGGCTGTCGATGGGTATTCACGATCAAACCGCCAGATGAAGACGGAGGCAATGAAATTTATTGGGCTAGGTACGTTGCAAAAGGGTTTAATCAGCAAATAGGTAAAGATTGTAACAAGACGTATGCCCCTACAGCCTTGTTGAACACTCTTTGATTGTTGATATCCTTATCAAACAAGTTTGACTACCCTAAAGCAACCTTCGATGTCAGTTCAGCCTATCTTTACAGTCCCATTGATCAGGAAGTGTACGTCCAACCGCCAACGGAGATTTTTCCAGAATGGCGCGGGAAAATCATGTGCTTGAAGAAAGCAATGTATGGCACGCAACAAGCCGCTCGCTGTTGGTGGCTATTCTTCAAGAGAAAAATGGAGGAAGTTGGTTTCATCGCATCAGAGCTAGAGCAATCCGTCTACGTCTACAGGAAGGGTAATGAGTTCATCATCATCTGGTTGCATGTTGATGATGGATTTGTTGTCTCATCGAGCCAGGACCTTCTGGATTGACTGCAAAAGGCAATGCAAGAGGAAATGAAGATCAAGTGGTATGATGGGATTAAGCGGATGGTAGGCATCAATATTCTGGAGCAGAACGGCGAGATTCACATGGACCAACTGAAGTTAGCGCAGCAAATTGTCGAAGACTACTCAAGACCCATTTTCACTCACAGGAGTCCTCTTCCTGACGATGCACTTGAAATCAATGCTTATGACCCAGTAAGTGAAAGCAAGTACAGGTCTGTAATCAGATCCCTGATGTATTTAGCATGCGGTACAAGACCCAATATGTCTTACAGCGTGAACCTCCTTGCAAGATACAGCAGTTGACCCTCAGAAGAACATTGGAAAGCCCTTGATTACCTGATTGGTTATCTCAAAGTATCAATGACTACAAAGCTAACTTTCAGAAGCGCTAAAGAAGGTCTTGACTTGTGGTCCGATGCCAACTGGGGGGGGGAACACGAGTGTTCTACATCTGGGTACGTTATTCAGCACTTTGGAAACTCAATTGCCTGGGGGGCAAAACAACAGACGGTTGTGGCTCTCTCAACTTGCGCGGCGGAATACGTAGCATTATCGGACAGCTCTCAAATCCTAGCCGGTATTGCGATTCTCCTGGAGGATGTTCATCATCAAATTCAAATGAATATTTTCTGCGACAACCAAACTGCAATCCTCATTGCCAACGACAACGGTTCAAGAAAGAAGATGAAATATTTTTTGCGGGCGTTCTATTTTGTTAATGATTTTGTACGAGATCATAAGGTTAATCTAAGGTGGACTCCGACGGCAGACCAGGTGGCGGATATTTTCACTAAGAAGCTGGGTCCAAACAAGATTGGAATGGCGGGGGCGAGGCTGGGGTTGGAATGGTGTTGAGGTTGGAAGAGCGGTATGGGGGGTTTGGCAATGTTGAGATGGGTGATGTTTGCAATCTTGGGGGGGAGTGTTGGAAGCAGTGATAGACAAGATTACAAACATACATAGTTTAGACCATAATCTAGTTCATTTCTCACATAAACTAGATTGGCCGCAGTCAAACCACATTCACTGCGGCGCGGAACTTGTATTTAGGGCCTGTACCACAGCGTGGCCCAGTTTTCAAAATTATTTTTACCTGTTTTTGAATATGCGCTTTTTTGAAAACAGGTCTTGAAAACACTTTTTACAAAATCGCGTACCACAACAAACCCACTTCACCTCATCAAACACTGGAGCACCAACCAAACACATCATCACCTGTTTCACCCACACAACCTCGAAGAACTTCACTATGTCATTGGCACCCTTGCTCAATTGCTGAGATGGAGTTCAGCGATCGAACTGGAGCTCAGCAATTTAACTGTAGAGCTCAGCGATTGAGATCAAGCTCAGAAAGTGAGCTGGAGCTCAGCGATTCAGCTGTGAGCTGGAGCTCAGCGATTGAGCTGTGAGCTGGAGCTCAGCGATTGAGCTGTGGAGCTCAGCGATTGAGATCGAGCTCAGAAAGTGAGCTGATGCTCAGCGATTGAGCTGTGGAGCTCAGTGATTGAGATTGAAGTCATAAACTGTTTTCAAAAACAGGGGGGGGGGGGGTGTTTCTGAAAACAGGCAAAAAATGCACAAAATCGTTTTCTTGATTTGATCTGAAATAAGCCCCTGTGGTACGCGTTTTTGGTCAAAAACGTTTTCGGCCAATAAAAACAGAAAACAGCGGGCTGGGAGGCGCTATGGTACAGGCCCTTAGTCTTTACCTGAGTTCTCGGTACTGGCTCCCTTTCTCTCTTCACCGAGTTTGGGACCGATACCGAGATCTGCAGGAGCTTACCGCGACGCATTCCTTTTTGTCAGGTTTGCTGCATTCAATAATTCTTGCCCGGGCCGATGGTAATGCGACCAGTGATACCACTCTGCGGTAGGAGGTTGGTACTTAGTTAAGTTGGACCTGATACGTAGTAGCTTCCACATAAGATTGTGAAGTGAGACTAACCAGTGCTCCTTTCTCTCTTGCCTCCTTGACTTTCGGATGATGATAAAAATGCTCTTTTTTTCTCTCGGGTTAATTTTCCCACGGGAGCTGCTTGGGATTATGCTTGATCGAGATTGTGGGCAAGCCAAGGCCGGGGTGAGCCGATATGTCAGGGCCAATCCCAATGAAAACCCCGGGCAGACCGCTTAACCCACTACTGAAAGACTTCAGGTTTTTGTTAATGTGTCTCTAGTCGTTCCCCTTTTTTTACTAGTGTAACGCAGGGGGCTGGAAGGGACTAATCATTTGGAGTTGGTGCGCATGCATTGAGTGCTTGAAGACGTGGTTTGTCTTGGATGAGGAGAACTGAGAAAGCGGTTGAAAACACAATCCGAGGTGTGAACCAAAAGAAGGCCGGTCAAATTCTGCTGGTCCGTTTTTCGGCGGCCAATTTTGGCCTAGCCTAGCGTGCCAAATTAGGCCGGAGGGAGCTCAGATGCATGGACATTGGCCATCCTCTCAAGTGGGCTGGCAGCCGGCTCCAACTGACCGGCTGGGATGGAATGTGCTAATTGTGCGGTCCCCATCTTCATACATGGTCCGGCCTATAAAAGGATGTCTGTCTTTGGCTTCCTTCATTCCTCCATCATCACATCCCATCACATCCCATCACATCCCATCACATCCCATCACATCCCATCACATCCCATCATTTCTAGTCTTCCAGCTCTAGCTTCACTCTATCCGCTGCCTACGCCCCAATAACAACCGCTTAGATGGCTTCCACTCAATCCTCATCACAAATGTACTCTTCCATCAAGCCTCGTGGCCTCAATCAAAATTCTCATTGGAACGCCGCCATACCAAAGCAATATGAACGAACTCAAAACTGCAGCCGCCCTCGACGATCCCAGCTATCTAGCCGCCCTTCGTCACCTCAGGCCCAACAGCCACACAACTTGAGTGCCCGCACTCGATCAACCCAGCGTCGCGGATCCCATGAACAGCGGCGCAAAAGACGATCGCTAATGATTCCAGTTCCACATTCTCGTGTTGCCCTCTCCCCTTGCCTATCTTCACCCTCGAAAATCAAATGTTCAATCTCCAGGTCGGGCTTAGAAGCATGTCAGCAGGCCCTCCAAAAGGTCCAATGTCGCCGCCCAGATGCAATCAAAACACAAGCACAGGTCGAGGCAATCAACGTGAAGACCGAGACTAAACCCTACACCCTATCCCCCTCATGGTGTTCTCCCAACGTTCACAATGCGGCCTCCAAATATAATGCCTCAAAGAGCAATACCCAACGCGCAGATGTTGATTTTCTCTCGGTATTCCTCAATAACAATGGAGGCTATTTGGATGATAGCGATGACGAGGACGAAGAAGAAGAGGATGATGATGATGATGATGATGAAATTACAGTCAGCTCAATTCGAGCCAACACTGTTGCTTTCCTTAGAAGGATCCCATCTCCCTTCGAAAAACGACGTCCAAGTTCACTCTCCTCTTGCTCGGACAGTGATATTTTCTCTTCTGCCTCCTCCACAACAACCGTCTCGTCCACCAAAACTGCCTCATCCACAAAAACCGCCTCGGATTCTTCTTCAAGCTTCACCCCCGTTACTTACCAGCGTTACTGGGAGCGACCTCAACCCATTCGACCTGTAATACCAAGCCCATCTCGATCTCGATTCGCCTTTTTTAAGAAATAACCCATTTCATCACCAATCAATTTTTTTTTTTCAATTCTCCTGATCCTCTCAGTAATCTTTCACTCAATCTTGTGTCTCCAAATTCTCTAATTTTCCGAGCACCGCCAACATCAGTGGTTATCATATTTTTCTCTTAATTTCCTAAATCAATAAATCAGTAACAGTATCAGTTTTCGTTTATCTTGTATCAGCATAGTTCTTTGTAGTTTTGATTGGAATATACATCAATTGAAGCGCCCAATCTTTCTAATGATCAGGTCATTTGTTGCCCTTAGAAACCAGTTCCATGAGACAAAATTGACCCCAGTTATTTCAACCAGCCCCATGTTGAAGCCATTATCATTCATCCGGTTTATATGAGATGCACTTCAAACTACCAGGTTTCTGACACTGATAATAATTGTGCCATACTGAAGGCCCCATTTGAACAAGTTGTGTACATCAGTGTGCTCTATGGTAAGGATATAACCAGGAGTGCAGTACTCTTTTGTACACATAGCGGACCATTTGGGTAATTATTGTAAAAGAAATATGCTTTTCAGATGGAGGCAGAGCTGCAATTTTCATTGGATTTTTCCAAGACTTCCGTATCCACTGATCTTCACCCATCATTATGACCAAAGCTCAAGAAGCTTCAGATAGTTGGCATACAAAAGTGCAAAGGTGCCTCAATACACTTAGCCATCATCCTCATATTCTAGGATTGGGAAAGGGTAAACAAGGAAAAATTTGGGGATAATTCTTATTAGTCTAGGCTTGAATGTAGATAGGGGCAATTACACAAAGACCACATTGTCAAATGATCTTGGCATAAAGAGGTAAGGTAAATTGGCATACCTCTGGGCTCATGAGCTAAGTCTACTAGAATACTTGATGCTTCCCACATCTTTCTAATTGTAATCAATAACCAGTAGATGCTTCATTACCTGGGCAATTCAAAGATTGATGTTCCATGGCTGCAAATACCTGAACCCACACCCCCCCAGTTCAGCTTCCCTGAGTTTCACCCCTTTTGACTATTGGTTACAGTAACTGTTAACATGCATCAAACATTGATATTTTTGCTAACATCACCTAAAAAGCCACAAAAACCATTTGAGGTACATTCTCTCAACATTCAGCGTTGACCACTAGTCAAAAGCAGTTCGGGAATCATTGATTGCTTTGCAACTCCCATTGCAATTCAATCCAGTTTTCAACAAGGCCATAGTAAAAATTCAAAACATTGCTGATGTGCCTTGATCAAGGGAAAGGACTTTCCTGAGGAAGAATATTGAGTGTCTACAAGTTGAATGGGATTTTTAAGCCTGGGAATACATACAGCATACCTTTGAAAATCTAACCCAGCTGAACAAAGACACATCAATTACTTTGATTGATGAGTCAGAAGTTCCAGATTCAATACTTACAATATAACCATTTAAAGAACCTAGATTTTGATTACTATAGAACTAAAACCAGATCTGAAAGAACAAACAGTATTAGATGAGATAGAATTTAGAAAGAAAAGATGAATAAAAAACAAGGAAGATAATCATACCCAATTAGAACTAAATGAATTTTAACAGACAACTAGATAATAGTTAAGAGGACAGAGAAGACACAGGACTGAAAAAAGAATAGTTGATTAGTTTTTTCTGAGATTCTTTGAAGTGCTAGATTTCACTTCTCACCAAGTTGAGATTCAGACGAGACGTCTGATTGCGACGTGAGATAGATTGAGAGGAGTTTTTTTTTGAGGAGAGTTTTATATGTATTAAGAAAAGAAAGAGTGGAAGAAGGAAGAAAGAAAGAAAGGAAGGGAGAGAAGAGAAAGGGAATAGAAGGAGGTTAATATTTTAAAGGATAAGATTGAGTGTTGGTTTGTATAGAGGAGTTTGAAGAGGAGATGGTTGATGATGAAGGTTAAGTGAGGAAAAGGGGAGGATGATGGTCGTGTTTTTAGAGAGCGGGTACCGGTTGATCTTCAGTTAGGTTTTGATGACTGATAGCTACCGGTGCCAGGAGTTCTTGGAATGTGGTTTTCAGATTTCACACATGTTTCACAGGAAGCTTTTTAATCATTGTACGTCGAGTTTCAACACCCCCCGCAACTTGATGGGAAGTGAACTAGAAAACATTTTTCTTGAAGGCGTTTGAGTGATTCTGAATTGCTTGCTTTCGTCAGGGAGTCGGCTATCATGTCTTCTGAGGGAATTAGGGTGACCGTGATTTCATTCTTGCATTTCAAATCTCTCAACCATTTGCTTTTTATGTCAAGGTGTTTTGTTTTCGAGTTTGATCCAAAGTGATCAATTTTTTCTACTAGACCTTGATTGTCGACATGAAATGTTGATGGGTTAAGTGGCTCATTCCACAGTTCTTCAGCTAAAAATTTGATCCATATATTTTCTTGAACTCCGTCTGATAGCGCATTGAGTTCGGCTTCTGTTGATGATAGAGTGATATTCTTCTGTTTCTTGCTGTTCCAAGCCACCGGACACTCCTTCCAGAAGCAGATTGAACCGCTTCGAGAAAGTCTTGTTTCTAGATCGTCTGCCCACGTGGCGTCGGTAAAGTGTTGAATTGATTTAGATTCATCACTTCTATTTGGTCTCAGAGTTAAATGCAAATGTCGAGTACCACTGACATAGCGCCACACATGTAAGAGTTCTTTCCAGTGTGTGATTCCTGGTGCATTGTTGAAGCTTGATAATATTGACACCGCTGGTGCTAGATCAGGGCGAGTCCGACATGCGAGATAGTTCAGCATTCCGGTGTATGTTCAATAGTTGACCTTCAATTTTTGAAATTCTTCTAGTTCGTCTTCCGTGGCCGGCTTGAGCTGAACAGCGACTGAGAGGGGTGTGGATACCGTCCGACAATCCGTGAGACCTAGCATCTTGAGTCCTTTTTCAATCAAATTTTCTTGAGATAACTTGATGACATCTTCTGTTTTTTCAACATCCATCCCAAGTAGCGTGTCCGGTTCGTGTGCTGAAGAGTTGGGGAATCGATGCAAAAAAAGACCTTCAAATGCCTCGACGTTCCCTACTACTATGAGATCGTCCACATGGAAGAAGATGAACGAGTGTTTATCTTTGTGAATGAAAAGGCACGGATCCGACGTAGACTGCACAAAGTTGATGTCTTGAAACCAAGCCGTGAGTGTCTCGTACCAGTTCAGAGGTGCCTGCTTGAGGCCATAGAGAGATTTTTTTAATCGCAGAAAAGGCGCTTTTCTTGATGAACCTTCCGGAGTTTTTATGTACAACTCTTCTTTCAGTGGTGCATATAAGAACGCACTTTTCACATCAAATTGTCTCATGGGCAAGCCTTTGTCTATTCCGAATAGTAGTATCATCAACAGAGTAGTGAATTTCCCCGTGGGGGCAAACGTTTCTCCGTAATCTTGTCCTTCCACTTGCGCAAATCCTTGTATACAAAGTCGCGCTTTCTTTCTCTCAGCAGATGACAATGTAGGCGGCTTCGTCTTGAAAATCCAAAGAGTGTGAAGATATGATTCGGGAGTCGAGTTCATGTCTTCCCATACTTCATGATGTTCGATGTTCGACAGTTCTTCATTAGTCGCTTCTAACCACTTGTCTTTTTCTGCTGATGCCAGCGCTTTCTTGAAGGAAGTAGGATCAGTGGTCAGATATGTGTACTTGACGGGTTTCACTTGTGATGTTCGTTCTCGAAGAACTCGTCCCATCGTCGTATCTTCAGTTCTTGGAATCAGACTTGCTGCAATCTCTTCATCACTTTCTTCAGCCAATACTTCTTGGATTTCCCCTATCTCTTCAACTTCTTCCATTAAGATATTTTCTTCGACGTCGCTTGACAATTGATCTTCGTCAACAGTTAGATCCCAATTTTCACTCTTAGCAACCGGAGTAGAGTATTCTAGAAACTGCACATTCTTTGTTTCGACAATCTTACCATTGTCCGACAAGATTCGATACGAGCGAAGTTCTTCCGTGTAACCCAAAAGGACTCCCATTTCCCCTTTTGGTTTAAGCTTGGAGAAGGACTGCGCTGGTTGAATGAGATATGACACTCTATTCCCAATAGGATGAAAATAGCTGAGAGGTAAAGAACGATTTTTGAATAATTCATATGGACATTTTTTTGATCGATGAGCTGGAATCTGATTTAGAGTGAGTGAGCTCACTTTCGCGATTTCATTCCAGTATCTTCTATCAATTCTAGAATCTTCAATAATCGTTCTCATTGACTCTAGTATCGTTCGATTAAACCGTTCTGCCAACCCATTTTGTTGTGGGGTATATGGATCTGATGTGCGTTGCTTAATTAGATGAGTTTCGCAGTATTTCTCCATACTTGAATTAAGAAATTCAGAACCTCTATCCGAGTGAAGAGTTGATGGATAGTGACCAAATCGCTTAGCCTCAATATCAATTAGTTGAGATAGTGCACTGGGCACATCACTTTTTAGTTTAATTGGTATGGCACCACAGAATCGAGTGCAACTATCCACTACCGTAAGGATGTATCGATGGCCAGATATCGACAATGGTGAGATTGGACCAATAAGGTCAAGATGCAGTTCTTCGAATGGTTTAGAGGCAGCCAAGTGTTCGGACTTGAATGAAGCCTTTGTAATTTTTGAAACTGCACATGATTCACAGTTTTGAACGATCTTGAGAGGAATGCCTAGCTTCTTTCTCAGTCTATGATAGCTAACGTGCCCGAGAGACTTGTGTAATAACTCAGCATTAGACAGGTTACTTGCATGAGCTACGTTTTCAAATTCAAGGCTAGGAAGGTTGCCAATATAACATCCAGACATCTGAGTAAGATTTTTCTTGGTTACTTCGAAATCATTTTTGTTGAATTTAACTGAGAAATCATCGAGAACAAGACAGCGAACAGACAATAGATTGACTACAAGATTGGGAATGTACAAGACAGAGTTTAGAAAAAGTTCTCCGTGCTTGTTCTTTAGTCTGATTGATCCAATGCCTTTGATTTGTAGGTCGTCTTGTCCTGAGCTAGTTTGAACCGTTCCTAGTTCTTTGTGTTCTAGAGTGTGAAAAAGGAGAGGATTTGAGACCATATGAGCTGAGGATCCCGAGTCCAGAATAAAGATATGAGGTGATCGCATGAGAGACGAGTGGAAACTACTGACAGTTGATTCTGAATTGGTTCTTGGAGATCGTTGAAAGTGAGCCGGTCTAAGTTCGGGATGGAGCATCCAGCAATTTGCTTCTGAGTGAGGTGCCGCAGGGTTGTGTGATGCTGGAGAGTTTTGAGTTTTACGACAGCATTTTGTAGACTTTTCAGTATAAAGAGAGATAGGGTCGGATTTGGTTCCGCTGCCACTAGCTCTGAGTTCTTGATTATCAGCGTGTAGACGTAGATGATCAATCACAGAATCCAATGTTATTTC
The DNA here is from genome assembly GCA_007896445.1 of Puccinia hordei. Lineage (NCBI taxonomy): Eukaryota > Fungi > Basidiomycota > Pucciniomycetes > Pucciniales > Pucciniaceae > Puccinia > Puccinia hordei. The sequence continues at coordinate 22,412 of RDRW01000505.1, forward strand.
TTTGGTCGAGTGAGTCATGGCATCGGCTATGTTGTGCATGCTAGCTGGAAACTTTTCGATGACGAGATGTCCAATTGCGTCTGTTGGTAGATCCCAACCCACCTCTATGAGTTGAGTTTCGAATGTCTTCATAGTTGTGATGAAACCGGTGATGTCAGATGGTGTATAAGGAGAACGGATGAACGATCTGAACACTCGAGCCTTGTTTGAGGATTGAGTTGAGGCAAAAAAATTGGTGATTGATGCCCAAATGAGTCGAGCGTGTTCTTCATTACCGGAGTTGATCACATTGGCTTGAACGGAAGAGTTGAGTTTGGCAACAAATATGGATTTAACAAGCTTGTTGTTGGTGTCTGATAGAGTACCTGTGTCAGAGGTAACAGCGTCCTTGAGATCGATTAGATCGAGTAGATTTAGAACTCGTCTTTTCCAATCGGTGTAGTTGTCCATGGCTAGGAGAGGAATTCCCTCAATTGAGGATTTAATTACGGCATCCTTGAGTTTATCCATGCCGGGAAAGCTAGTTGTCGTAGAAGGGATCTGGTCTTTCGAGTTCTTGAAATCGGTGGTTGACATGAGGTGTTCGAAGCAACAATTTCGACTGTTAATCGTAAAGAACCTAGATTTGATTACTATAGAACTAAAACCAGATCTGAAAGAACAAACAGTATTAGATGAGATAGAATTTAGAAAGAAAAGATGAATAAAAAACAAGGAAGATAATCATACCCAATTAGAACTAAATGAATTTTAACAGACAACTAGATAATAGTTAAGAGGACAGAGAAGACACAGGACTGAAAAAAGAATAGTTGATTAGTTTTTTCTGAGATTCTTTGAAGTGCTAGATTTCACTTCTCACCAAGTTGAGATTCAGACGAGACGTCTGATTGCGACGTGAGATAGATTGAGAGGAGTTTTTTTTGAGGAGAGTTTTATATGTATTAAGAAAAGAAAGAGTGGAAGAAGGAAGAAAGAAAGAAAGGAAGGGAGAGAAGAGAAAGGGAATAGAAGGAGGTTAATATTTTAAAGGATAAGATTGAGTGTTGGTTTGTATAGAGGAGTTTGAAGAGGAGATGGTTGATGATGAAGGTTAAGTGAGGAAAAGGGGAGGATGATGGTCGTGTTTTTAGAGAGCGGGTACCGGTTGATCTTCAGTTAGGTTTTGATGACTGATAGCTACCGGTGCCAGGAGTTCTTGGAATGTGGTTTTCAGATTTCACACATGTTTCACAGGAAGCTTTTTAATCATTGTACGTCGAGTTTCAACACCATTGTTTGAAACACTTTGGATTTACCATTGGAACCTGAGAATAGTAGCAGCAGTGTTTTTTTGATTTGATGCTGGATGTGATAGTATACCATCAATTCTCCAAAGCTCCCCTCAAGCCAGCTGGAAAGGGCTTGAATTCTTTTTTTTGGCCATGTATCATTCTACCTCATCTCTCTTACCAGTCCTCAAGAATTTGTTCCTAGAGAGAACTTTGATCACTTGATATTGTCACGTTTTCCTTGTCCTCCTGTATGTTGTTGGTGTTCTTCACTTTGCCTGTTTTCACATATCCTCCTGCCTCTCCTTGGATTCATTAGTCGAGTCTCTTATGTTCACAAATCATTTTGTTATCCAGGGCGGGAGGGGCAACAGTGTGCTCATGTTCCCAAGAGTGTAATATTTTCTGTTGAATGCAGCAAGTAGGAATATTCAAATATATTTTTTTGTACATCAAGTAATGGGAGATTCTGCTGAGGGTAGTCCAACCATCCGAAGGCACAGATGGCAGACTCAACAGACTCAAACCGGAACGAGCAACTAAGGACGAATCGACCCAAATTTCAACTCTTCATTCTCTGTCTCATCAGACTATGCGAGCCCATTTCATTCACCGCCATCTTCCCAATGGTCGCATTCGTAAGCAAGAGCGTCCTTCCAGTCAACACTTTCCAAAAAAATCAAGCTGATACCAAATCTTACGTATGATTATCGTTCTAATTACATAGATGGTAGCCGAATTCAACCCGACTCTGTCGGAGGGTTCGACTCTGTCGTATAAACAAGTCGGCTTCTACTGGGTGGCGATTGAATCCACCTTCTCCTTAGCCCAATTTTCAACAATCATCTTTTGGGGAAAGCTCAGTGATCGCATCGGTCGGAAACCCGTCATCCTAATCGGCCTCTTGGGCGTGTCGATCTCCACCCTCGCATTCGGTTTCAGCTCCAGCTTCTGGACTATGATTGTTGCTCGTTCTATCGGGGGAATTTTGAATGGTTGATGTCCATCATAAATCTTTGGGACCAGAACCGCACTGACGTCGACATATGTTCACAGGAAACGCCGCGTCTGTTCTCTTCTTTATTTTTTCTTGCCAGATCGTCCGATTGATTGACAGTGGCTCGGCATTTATGATTCTAATAGGGTGATTAAATCTGTGGGCTGGATTTACTTTGATCGCACTCGGTGTGATGGGCTGGCTAATTAACCCCATTGCTATTGCAGATGTTTGCTGAAATTACCACGACCGAGAATCAGGCCGCGGCTTTCTCCTTACTACCTACATTTTTTGCGGTAGGATCGGCTATCGGTCCATTACTTGGTAGCTGATCATCTTGATTGTCCTTGATTCGAGTTCACTAATGACTTTCCTTCGGAACTCGTAGGGGGCTACTTGTCTCGTCCCGCGGACAGGTTTCCGAACTCATGGTTTGCTACCAGTCTTTTCTGGAAGCACTATCCATGGCTTTTGCCGTGTGCAATAGGCGCATTAGTCCCTCTCATCGGCTTGGTCATGTCAGCTTTGTGGCTCGAGGAGGTAAAAAAATCAATATACTTCATGAGTTTGCTCAGAATGAAATGTTAATGAGAAACTTGTTTTCCTTCTTTTGGCCTAGACTTCCCCATCAAAAACCGAAAAACAGCGAGCTTGAGCCATTGCTTCAATTGGAAGCTGAGATCGATGCTCAAGAGCCACTCGTTCCGCTGCTACCCTCCGCTAGTTCACCGACCAAGATCCTTGATCTATTGAAAGATCGGAACCTACTAGTCATTCTTATATCATATTCGCTACTGTCTTTTCAAGTAACTCACCAATTTAGACCAGCGGCATCCTAATGACACGAAAAAAAATCAACTGACGGCTCTTTCGTCTATCAAATCAATTTGTAAACCATATCTCTGGAGGCCTTGATTGTACTATTTGCTTATACGCCCATGAAGTCCGGAGGGATCGGTTTCTCCAGTTCAGGTAATTGAACTCTCTTCTGCTCATGCTTTTTAAGCCAGTTTACGTTTTCCAGATCAAGGATAATGATGTGAACAATTCAATTTCTCTCGAGGTAGATATTGGACTGGCTTTATCAGTATCTGGATTAATGACAATTACTGTCCAGCTTGCACTTTTCCCTTTCTTTCAAAGACGATTTGGAACCGCCAAGTTGTACAAGATATGCATGTCGGCGTATCCCATCATCTGTCCGTATGATTTGACTGCTGCCTCAAGACAGAAGGCCCTACCCAGCTGACAGGAAAGACGCGTCTTCTTATTTAGTTGTAATGTTCCCAATCATTCACGCTATTGCTCGGAATCAAGTTGATAATCATAAGGAAAGGGACTCTGGCTTCAATGGAGTTTGGGTTGGAATTTGGACAATCATGATTTTGAAGACCACAGCAAACATGGTATTTTTTAAGTAGATCGCGGTTGTTCCTTGGATCTGTACCCAAGTCTTCAGTACACTACGCTTCGTATCATTGACGTGAACTGTTCCTTGTTGTAGCTTGTAATATGCTTCTGGTGAGTGCAGTGGCACCATCGAGAGTTGTATTAGCAACCATTAATGGATTGGCCCAATCTTGTGCCAGGTAAGTCTCAACTGAAAACACGTGTCCTGAACGTGAAACTGTTTGGCTAACCTATCCATCTTTATTCATGAACGTGTCAAGTTTTGTGAGAGCAGTTGGGCCAATCACAGCTTCTAGTTTATTTGCCCTTTCGGTGTTGCACCAAACATTTATGGACGGCAATTCTGTTTTCCTCTTGTTTGCGACCATCGCTCTTGGCGCGTTCTTTATATCTTTAAACATCCGGGATGGTCTTGAGGAGTGGAGGAATACATGAAGGGGAAATTAACGTGCCATTACTCTTTCATCACGGATATGTTCGTGTCTCCTGGCATGAAGTGTTGCCGATCAAAGAGTCTTATCCCTCCCTTGACAAAAAGCCCTGGAGGGTCGCAAACTTCTCAAACTATAGCTTGTGATAAAATGGCCTTAGGCTAGATCACCCTGAACAAGTCACTCTTCCGACCCATGCAATGTTTATTCACCCGTTAAGCTCTGGTGAGTAGCCGCACGAGACCAACATCCGAGGCTATGGAACCACTACTATTTGCGAGATGAATATTGTCACCGGAAGAATACAAGGGCATGCTGGAATTTATGGTTCTTGCGCCTAAGTTTGGGGTGCATGGGGTTCACTGTTCAGAGTTCACCAAGGTTCTCGTCTATCGGGAGGTACAGAAACGGATAGAACGCCGATGAGTCTTGCTCAGCCTTTGTCCCGTAGGCCCAGTAGTCCTTTCTCCGGGCTCCCCATCGGGGCATGGGCGCACGAATTGTTGTGTCCTGAGGGATCCGTTGTAGGTGAATAGGCTCTCGCACCGCTTTGAAATCTGATATCCATGTACATGTTCTACAATACTTTGTTTACAAGCTTATCTACCAACTCAAGCTGTAAATATCCGGCCGAAGGGCGTAGAAGCTCGTTGAGGTTAAGTTCTACGTATTGTAGATAAATATGTTGACACTTCTTTCGCTTGGGGATTTTGGAAGTGATCTGCATGATTGCACCACTCCCACCGATAAGGACGAACGAATAGATAATTTGTATCAGTTTTCCATCCTGGCTATATGCGTCGGCTGAGTCCAGTCTTTCGCTAACTTCCAAAGGGTATCACTCGTACAGGTGGGTTTAACTGGTGCGCCAGTCCCTACGCGGTGAATACTCGTCGGAAATGGCAGTAGTTGAGCACTTCAAAATGTAGTTTCAAACTTGAGACTGACCAACCCATTCCTTCTTATAGCATTTTATTTTGTTGCGAACACCAAAGATTAGTCTCCCCTCCTGGTGCTCTGCAAGCGCTTTATATAACATTACAACACTCAGCTTCCAACTTCCAAGCTCCCCTTACTGCCTCAGTCACCTCAGGTTCTTATTCCCTACTTACCCCAGCAAGCTCGTCCGACTGTTTCATTCTCAACCCAAACTGTCCTCTTCTCTCCCGGCTCAGGAACTAAAGTCTTAAACCAAAGCTAGAGTCGACACCAATCAAGAGCCATGCAACGCAAAGCAAAGCTCTCAGCCAAACCTAAACCGCTTGCGACGCCTGTCCCACTGCTTTCACCCCAAATTTGGATGGCAGACGACTTCGACCCCGATTCAGTCTCGATACCAAGAATGAGGGCGATCTTGGACTTCAATCAAGTTACCGATTCCTATTATCGTAAATATCAACAAGTCGCACTATTTAGAACTAAAGTCTTGCCCAGAGTCAAGGTGCGTTCTCAATCAAGTAAACTGTATCATCACTCCCCCCTCCCTATAAAAAAGGAACAAGATAAAAGATTAAGAAAATCCGCTCAATCTGATCAAACTTGTTTTCTCTACTTTCTCCTGTCTTTGTTACTTTGTAACCAAAAAAAAAAAAAACATCGAAAACCAAGGTGCTTGTTGATAAGCACGACGGAGATATCTCTTCAATAGACGACTCGATTTTACTGAAGGAGATACAAATGATACCCACGATTGCATCAAGAAAACGAAGGGCTTCCTCGGAGTCTGGGGATCCTGTCAGAAGCGATGAACGCCCCGATGGCGACCCAGTCGAATCTACTCTGATCAAACTGACTAATAAGAGAATCAAATCATCCAAGTGAAGATGAGTGCTTTTAAAATCGAATAGCTTCCTGTTTGCACACCTTTATCGTCGTTTGTTTTAATCAAATTTCGGCAAACTGTCGTTATCAAAATTTAAGCTCGTGCTCTTTCAAATTATCCAGCATCATCTATCAAATCCATATTAATATACCGTCCAATTCTCAATCATACTGTATCCATTTCTTACTGTTTTTCTTTACTTTCAGAAAAGTGCTAGTACATTCCGTTGTTCGATATGAGCGCATAAATGCGTAGCTTATTGTGAACTCATTTGCTTGGTTGGTCCTCCAGTCAAACCTCTCCTCATGGTATACTGCTTGAGAAAAAAAAAACTGTGGGACCTGCACTTATTTGTTACAAGTCGCGTCAAAGATTGTAGATAAAAATAGCAGCCCAAAAGATCGATGAACGGCAATTCTGCTGCAAAACCAAATCACATGATACAAGTATTATAGACTCCCTTTGCTCTGCTTTTTGTTTCATCATGAATAGACTGAATAGAATGTCGAAACCCAAATCCAAAAGCTACTAAAGCCTTGATCAAAAGGACTTATTGCATAAGGAACCCCGAAAGGAACACATTCTCAGTATATACCCCACCAATTATTTGATGATTTTCCTACCCAACTGCAGCTTGTGATGTACGTTTTATCACGAAAACTTACTGCATAAATTGAGCTCCAATTGGTTGTGATTGTGCTCAGAAAGGAATTTATTTATTTAGCTGTGCTATCCCAAGTCAAAAATTTTAGCATAGGAGATTATCAGGCTTTAGCAGCATCTCGAATCGAACACTTCATTACTGCAGAGGTTGTACCTCAATTTGACTATGTGGATAACTGAATTGCCTTTGAGCATTCTCATATTAAATTCTGCACCTTTGGAGCTGTTCACTAATCCCTCAAGCTTCCTGAGCTCTTCAAATTTAAGAGTGAACACTACACAACAGAGGAGCCAAAGGCTTAAGTTCTTGCTTTCATCCCAGCAGTGTCCAAGGACATTCTGTGCTCTTAAATTCTTGCTTGCAAATCCTCATGAGCTCTGTTAATATAAGCATTTAGAGGGCCAGCTGAGAGCAGGATGAGGTAACCTGGATGTGCACGGAAAGTTGCGACCTTTATGAAAAATCAAAGGAACCCGCAAGACTTGTTGACTCGGAGTAAAAAATCCGAAATCCCAATAACAGTCTTCGGACCCCAGCAATAGAGGGTCCAATTCTTGAATTTCGGAATAACTCGTGGGAATGGGTGATACGTTTACAACAAGTTTGCATGTTGGATGAACAACTAGGAAACAAATTACTAGTGTGGTACAAGTAGAACAGATGAGAGATTACCACGAACGTGTTCAAAGAAATGGCGGGGGATGAAAAGGAATCAATAACGAAGATAGAACTAAAGTAATGCAGTACAAATCGGCGTGATGTGTAGAACGAGCCTTTTCCTTTCAAATCAAGCTGACTTTGGTTCTAACAAAGCCGCCGGTAAAGTTCCTCAGTGCAGTCATCTTGGCCTTGACTCTGCCAGATTGCATCAACGAGTAAGCGTTTTCGACATCTGTTACTTTTAAAGGAGTTCTGTGTTCAACAGACGCTGGTGCTTGCTGTGGCTCTGTCTTCTTGACTGTACTCGATCCCACAATCTCTTTTGCAGACTCCTGAGTTTTATCAAGGGCGGACTTTGACGTAGGATCTTCAATCACTTCAAACGCGTCGTCTATAAGTGATTTGGTCAGACTGCTTCCATTTTGTGATAGCTTAGAAGGCCCACTGATGGGTTCTGAGAAGGGGCCGATCGGCTTAGGTCTTTTCCAGGCTTCTGATCCATCATAGTAGTCATCTGATGTGTCAACCACGTTCGGCCTCCTTTTCCGTTTGTTAGGACTACCACTATGGGTTTCCTCATCCCGAGCTGGTCCGTTGTCGCCCTGTGCAATTCGTGCTAATGCATAATCCCGTTTAACCGCTAGTCCTTTTTCGCATAATACCCGGACCATCTCATACGACAAAAATCCAAGCACGTCGACTACTTCATCTTTCGGGTTGCCTTCGATGTAGTTTGAAAGTCCAACGAATTCCCGGAACCGCTTGGCTAGATAGTCGTAAACAAATTACCACCAAGAAATTTCATCAACGGACGAAGTAGAAATCCAAACCTTTTCTGTAGGTGAAAGATGCTTGCCGGCAATCTGAATAGTGCTGATATTCCTCTCGCGTCATGTGCCGAGTAATCTCATCTGCTTCCTGTATGTTGTTCTCGAACCATGTTAGTGAATAAAGATCCCCCCGAGTGGCAAGTGTTTATTTTTCTTGTCGTTTTCTTTGTTTTTGTAAATCCCAATAGCTCGAACAAGGTAGCAAAAATGTGCTTAACTCTTAGACGTTTTTCGGAAGCTTCGTAGGCTTCCTTATCATCTTGATCTTCCTCTTCATCATCATTTTCTTCATTTCCTATCAGCACATCATTGTATATCGAGCTGAGTTCCCATGGGATCTTGAGCTTCAACTTTTGTGATTTTAATCGACTAGATGCCCCGTTTGGGTCGGGTTCGAATGACTCGATATCTTTCTCATCGACCCCGTCTTCTCTCGCTTTCTTGCGAACGTCTTTCCATCCTAAATATGTCCTCAATCGGTTTACTTTTGCTCGGTCATGTCTAATCAAGAAGATCAAATCTTCTGTGGTTGGTATTCTCAGCCCACGTTTCTGAGCCAATCCACGCGCTTGGACAACCTGCGAGTACAAGATAAACGTCAGCGGGGTTTTCCAGGGAGAATTATTTGAGTAATTAGCCAAGTTAAGAATACCAATTCAGCGACTTGACATCGAACGACATCTTCAATATATCTCACAGTTTGTTCATCTGGATTTTTCACTTCGCCAAATACGAAAAGCTATACAGTAAAAATAGAAACAAGAATTTGTCGGTCATAGCAACCTAGCTGGAAGACGTGGGATACATACCATTTGGGATATCTCCGTAGAATACTTCGATTGCTTGCTGCTAGGGAGAACAAGACTGGCCTGTGTAGCATGAGTGGTTGTCGGACCTGATGGAGTCCCCATCTTGAAATGAATTCTAGCTGAACGAAAGGCGGTGATGGTAGGGATGGACCACCTCGACCACAAATCACAATGGTAATCCTTGTTATGTCAAGCTATGGACTTATTTATGCACTTACATATTTACATACTATCAGACTGCTATATTTATATGTTTAGTACATGCATACACCGGATGACATCTGATTTGTCTTCAAGACGAACAGACGGCAAAAGTCGACTTGAGGACGGAAATTGGTCCTCAGGTCGACTTCCAGACCAAATTAAGCTTTGGCCTGGAGACCTCCTACCCATGGGGTCTTCAGGTCAACTTGAGATCGGGGCTCTCAAGCCGACTTGAGAGCCATTTTTGGTCCTCAAGTTGACTTGAGGACCACCAGATGTTCTCACAGTGTTATGCAGTCCGATTGAGCCCCCCCAACGGTACTCAAGTTGACTTGAAAAACAAAACGAGGTTTTCAAGGCAACTTGAGCACCATCCACAAGTCGACTTGACGACAAAGGGGGGTGCTCATGTTGACTTGAGAGCCATTTGAGGTTCTCAAGTCGGCTTGAGCTCCCCATTGTCCTCAAGTCAACAGTAGATTGGAGTCCCGGTCAACTTGAGGACAATGGGTGATTGGAGTCCGCACATCTCTTGGCTGAATTGAATTGGAGCCGGAGAGAGCGGGAAGGAGGGATGAGAATGGTTATAAAAGGACTGCACTAAGCAGTCCTTTTACAACCATTCTCATCCTCATTCCTGCTCCATCAGCCCTTATGGCTAGATCCACCAACCTGGTCGAAATCGTTTTTGACCCCTGGCTATGCAACAACATACTGAAACTTTGGGTGCCTGAGAAGACGCAAGGTTTCTGGCCAACCAACAAATCTCAGCTTATGCTGGTCAGCCAACGCACCACCCACTGCACTGTCAGCATAATTACCTAGGTTGATTTCATCCCAGTTAAACTAGGATGCAAACAACCAATGTAAAGTAGGATAAACCCAACCAATGAAATATAAAACCAAGGGGGGTCCCTTGGATTTATATGTCATCAGTTGATGTCAACCAATTTTAAATTGGTTGAGTGCATCCCAGTTTAACTTGGATGACTTCATCCTAGGCAATTATGCTGGCAGTGCCGGCTGTGCCAATTCAAGAAAGTTATTTTCAATTTTCTTGATTTGGCCCACAGCGACTTCATGGTTGGAGAAGTATGAGGATGCCTCCCGAATCTTGCTTGGACCGGCCGCATCCACAGAGGACAACAATACAACCTCTACCCCCTGGTATCCGCTTTGACTTACCGGCGGTTTCAACGCCTCATGGTGAATATCCCCAACAAAGGGGATATTTCTGCCTCATTGTTAATCAAATTCTCCCCTGAACACAAGGAGAGATGATCAAAGAATTCTGTAAGTTAATTAGATGATTTATCTTATCTTTTCAAATGGAGGGACCCCTGCAACTTGACTAATTTAAAGTTGTTGTAGTCCCCCCCTAGCCTCAGCACCACTGAGTCAGACTATACTCACATCTTGTATCCCCCCTCAGAAGATGGGATTGAAGCAGACCCCAGTGATGAAATCAACACCAACCAGGCGCCAGATCTCCCCCTTATCCCTCCAACTGGGGCCAATTCTCACTCAATTTCTGGTGCATGCCCCACCAGCACTCCATGGCGGGGAGAAGCCAATCTCACCATGGCGGAATTTTGTTAGAATTCTGTGACACTCTAGTTACATTTTACAATCCCTATTTCACTTCTTACCTCCACGTCACTAGTCTACACTTCATACTTGAACGTCTCACTCTTCACTTTAACTCCTCTCTACAATATCCCGTCTATATTTCTACTTCTTCACTCTTCCCCTATTCACTCTACTCATACTCATATCTCCTTTCCTTCTTCATATTCATTCATCTCTCCTGTCTACACTCTTACTCGTCAATTCACACAATTCATCCCTGGTATGATCTACTCTCTTCTAATCATCAATTAACTCTTACTAACTACTGTTCTACAGTTTCTTCCTCCTGTCCCACTTCACTGTTCCTTTGTCTAAGTCTCTTAACTCATAATCACTGTTCTGTTCAAATTCCTAGCTCCTTTTTAGTCTGCAATAAATTTCAATCATAAGTCTTTTAAATTTTTTCTCATTTCATACTTGTCTGAAAATGACAGACACACTTTGTCTGTAATGGCTGAACATTCTTTCTACCACTGGTCTGCTTTCAAAGGAATGTAATGGGATCCATATGTCCTTTTGTGATTGTGTCATAAATGGGAACTACACAAATGGTGTGACCTGTCAAATGGGAACTACACAAATGGTTTGACCTGTAACCAACTTAGGGCATTTGCCTCCACTCTGGTGTGAATCCTTCCACAGATGTGGCATTTCTTCATGATTACCTCCAATGCCCATTTTGTTATTTTTTTAGATACCAATGATGTTTTACTAAATATCATCATAAAAACATAATTTATCTGCATGGTTCTAATAATTTTGGGGGGTTTAATTGGCCATATCTACTAATTGACATCATAAAAATAACAGCAAAGTATAATTTTTGCTTTGAAAAAAGGTGGGGTGTGATTTGCAACAAATCAGAATGCATTAAAATTGGCCATTTCATGACATGAAGAATATCACATGTAGTACTTTGGGCTTGAGGCAGAACTGGGGCTATAATTTTGGTGACTTGATGCCACGTTAGGGCTGAATTGAGGGTGATTAGATGACCTGGAAGGAACAGGAACATGGGTGTTAAAGTTTGGGTGGTGAGATGAAGTGGATACAACAGCAGGGCTGTGATTTGGGTGATAAAGAGTCCTTGATTCAAAATGAGGGCTGAATTGAGGTTGGTGAGATGAAGTGGATGGAACAACAGGGCTGAAATGTGGGGTATAAAATGACCTTGAGGAGCTTATTTGAGTTGCTAGGTTCCATACTATCATTCTCTACTTCTTATCACCACATCAGATATGTTAGCCAAGAGAATGATACAGAATATTGAGAATATTGACAGAAGATATTTCATCTTTGAAATTTGGTTAAAGGATAGATAGCAAAGGGTACACACATGATTGGGGGTCCCTTCTCCCGGCACTAGAATAAGCATAGAATTTGAGTGTACATGCCACCACTGGTAACACAACAATTGATTTATAGGGAGGCTGGATATGCCAAATGCCACAGATGCTTCACTTAGCAAAGCAGTCACAGTGCATAAGTCAACAGAAGTGTTTCCAAGATATGATGATCCAAGCTTAAAACATTGTGCATAAGTTTCTGGAATAATTAGTGCAGTAAAAAAAGGAGAGATGGGATTTAAGCCACTGTGATCATGAAATTCAGGTTTACAATTATAGGGTTCTAATCTCTACTTTCAAATTTCACAATTTGGGTGGAAACAGGAAGCTGCAAGAATCTTTTTTAGCCCTTTCTTTGTGAAAGTGCTATATGGACAGAACATGGTGGAGGTGATCCTAATGGAAGGTTGTGAAATGACAAACCCCATGTTTCTGGTGATTCTGTATAAATAATAAGATCTACCAGGGGAGGATAGAGCAATTTCAGCGGCAATATTAAATCCCAATCTTTCAGAAGAATTCATTTTGGGAGAATTGGAATCAAAGAATTTAGATTAGAAGCTAATTAGGGTACAATGCAAATACTCCTGTCTATACCTGACCAGATTCAATGGCAGGTCAGAAGATCACAACAAATGGCTACCCAAGGAGAATATTTTCCAGACACATACCCTCCTCAAAGTAAATTAAGGGCTACAAAAGAGGTTCTATTTGGGTTATACAATGACCTTGGTGCAACCTGGGGGCTGAAATGTGGGTTATACAATGACCTTGGTGCAACCTGGGGGCTGCAATGTGGGTTATACAAGGACCTTGGTGCAACCTGGGGGCTGCAATTGGGGTTATACAATGACCTTGATGCAACACCAGGGATGCAATTTGGGTTAGACAATGACCTTGGTGCAACCTGGGGGCTGAAATTGGGGTTATACAATGACCGGCTGATTTGAGGGTCGTTATGAATCCTTGGACCAGCTTGAGGGCTCACATTTGGGCAGTGAGATGAAAAAGACACAGCACCAGGGCTATTAACAGGGTTATACAATGATCTTGGTTTAATCTGGGGGCTGAACTGAGGGTGGGTTGATTGCCTTGATCCTTCACATTTTTTCCTTTCTTTTTGGTCATACTATCAATCCAAACTTTTTGACCAGCATGTGCTGCATCATGCATTTTATGTTCTGTGATTTGTTCATTTTCCAATTTGGAAATTGACCAGTGCAATGCAGCTTGGTGATGTGAGAATGCGTTCAAGAGATAGCTGTTATGTGAAGTGTGATGTATTTCACGAGATACCATGGTTCCCTCTTGTCTGATCCTTCTTGATCTATTTTACACCCCTGCCTGACACCCACCATCAAAGCAGTTGTGTTGCACATTTACACAACACAGGATTTTCTAATGAGTAGTAATACAGATTGATCAGATTGGGTAGGTTGGGATGGACATGTGGTAATCAAATTGACTCACAGATACAGGAACACATGTAAAATGTCTTTGTTTGTGCACAATTCTCATTGAGAAATCTTTTTGTAAGCCATTGAGTTTACATTCAGCCATTTTTATGAAGTAAGATTTGGGGTGGATGACTTCCCAAATGGAAATGACACAAGAGATGCCTGAATTCCCATTATTTTTTTCTTCCTGGATGTATTGGATTTTCTTTCAGCACTTTATTTCTCATAGGCAATATGAAAAGAAGATATATTTGACTGACAATGACAAATGAGTCCTTTTGAATAGATTTCTTATCATTGAGGTTCAGTATACAAATCTGTCAGATTTGGGACATTGGGTAATACAGTCTCAATGGATCTGGAACTTGTTCAATTCCAGCATCTGGAATTGTGAATGATTTGACGTAGGGGTATTTTCCAATTGTCATAACTTTTTGGTTATTGAATCCCATGGCCTTTTGAATGGCTGGGGTTCCTGAAAATATACTTCTCACTTGGTTTGATGCTTGGAAATACTCTTTTTGATTATGTTCAAACATGTAACCACCTGAAAGGATTAATATTATTATCTGATAGTTACTGAAACTGATGGCAATATCATTTCTTGAAACTCTCAAACTTCTCAGTGGCAAATAATGTTGCTGGCCCAAATTGTTTGATGGACTCGGGGAGATGTAACAATATGTAAAGCTTGGGCTTATTTGCCCATTGTGCTGACATCATGAGAATGTGATACATGAATGTCTGTATATTCATTTGAAGTTCTGCAATATATTCATCCATGCTTTCTATAGTGGTCTGGAAAATCAGGCTTCCTAGTTTGCATAGAGGAATCCATAATTTCTTTTGTGTTTCATCCATGAAAGGAAAAAAAACAAATGGGGCCAACTGTACTGAAGTGCGGAAGTCCTTTCCAATAAAACTTTGTGGGTAACCATGTATTTACCTTGGATTGGTGGAATGTTTAGGCAATCCAAGTTAACTGAGTTTAAAAGGGCCTCCATCTTTGCAAGGTCTTTCTGTTTTTCCACAAAGTCCCTGACCAAGTACTTGACAACACCAAGGGAGAAAACATGGAGAATTTCAACAGGTGTGTCTTTGCATCCATCAAACTCTAGGAGATGTGTAAATACATTGCAAAGTTGGTGAGGTTCAGTATTTTCAATTGCCTCTATTCTTTGCCGGTCATGAGGATTATTGCATCTCAATTAAATGAGTTTATCTTGAAGTTTGTCCACCAAACCAAATCCATTCATGTTTTTGTCATATTCTGCCTTGGATTTTGTTTTGAGTACATTCCAAGAACCATTTTTATTCTGAACGGTTTCATACCACCTACGTGGGGAAGGTAACCCTGTTATCCCAAAGAAATCATGGATGTAAACCAAACTACTCCTTTCTTTAGCTTGATCAACCCGCAAATGGCATATTCTGCAGGGATTCTTGCAAATTCCTGGAATTGGTGTATTTGTAAACTCTGCTGCACTGCCAGCATAATTTCCTAGGATGAAGTCATCCCAGTTAAACTGGGATGCACTCAACCAATTTAAACTTGGTTGAAATCAACTGATGAAATATAAATCCAAGGGACCCCCCTTGGTTTTATATTTCATTGGTTGAGGTCAACCTACTTTAAATTGGCTTGTTTGCATCCTAGTTTAACTGGGATGAACTCAACCTAGGCAATTATTCTGGCAGTGCTGCCATGGGCAAGTCGGGCGTTGATAAACGCACGCCAACGGCGCACGCCAACGCCAACCCGCACGCCAATTTTTTTTTGGCGTGCGGGGCCTACACGCCAAAAAAAAGTGGCGTGTAGGGTCTACCAGCCAATTTTACTTGGCGTGTGAGACCCACACGCCAAAAATGGTGTGTGGTTCCCACACACCAATTTTATTTGGCGTGTGGGCCCCGCACGCCAAATAAAATTGGTGTGTGGGCCCCGCACGCCAAACAATTGGCGTGCGCTCCCACACGCCAAACAATTGGCGTGTGGGAGCGCACGCCAAACAATTGGCGTGCGGCTCCCACACGCCAATTGTTTGGCGTGTGGGGGGATCCCGCTCACGTAATCGAATGGGAGGTCCCATTCGATTACGTGAGCGGGCCGGCTGACGAGGTTATACAACCTCGTCGGCCAGGAGGAAGTCCTCCTGGCTGACGAGGCTGTATAGCCTCGTCGGCCGGGAGGACTTCCTCCCGGCTGACGAGGCTATACAACCTCGTCGGCCAGGAGGACTTCCTCCTGGCTGACGAGGTTGTATAACCTCGTCAGCCGGGAGGAAGTCCTCCCGGCTGACGAGGTTATACAACCTTGTCAGCCAGGAGGACTTCCTCCTGGCCGACGAGGTTGTATAGCCTCGTCGGCCGGGAGGAAGTCCTCCTGGCCGACGAGGCTATACAGCCTCGTCAGCCAGGAGGACTTCCTCCTGGCCGACGAGGTTGTATAACCTCGTCGGCCGGAGGAAGTCCTCCCGGCCGACGAGGTTATACAGCCTCGTCGGCCAGGAGGACTTCCTCCTGGCCGACGAGGTTGTATAACCTCGTCGGCCGGGAGGAAGTCCTCCCGGCCGACGAGGCTATACAGCCTCGTCAGCTAGGAGGACTTCCTCCTGGCCGACGAGGTTGTATAACCTCGTCGGCCGGGAGGAAGGCCTCCCGGCCGACGAGGTTATACAGCCTCGTGCCGGGAGGAAGTCCTCCCGGCTGACGAGGTTGTATAACCTCGTCAGCCGGCCCGCTCACGTAATCGAATGGGAGGGCCCATTCGATTACGTGAGCGACGGGGGACCCGCACGCCAAAAAAATTGGCGTGCGGGGCCCACACGCCAAAAAAAATTGGCGTGTGGGAACCACACGCCATTTTTGGCGTGTGGGTCTCACACGCCAATTTATTTTGGCGTGTAGACCCTACACGCCAATTTTTTTTGGCGTGTAGGCCCCGCACGCCAAAAAAAGTGGCGTGCGGGTTGGCGTTGGCGTGCGTTTATCAACGCCCGGGCAAGTCACCCAGATAGAAAAGAACCATACTCATGATCAAAACTTCATCTTGGAGACCGGAATCATATGCAAAGATACCTTCTTCTGTCAAAGAGCTAAATCAAATATAAGTCAGTGAATAATGTCATACTCCCATGTTTCACTTTATACTGGACCTACTTCATCTCTTTGAAAATTGACTCTCCCATTCCAGTGGCCCTGCAACATTAGATGTAGAAACAAAATGGCAGTTATACTCCATGTTGCTATGTGAGGGGGGTAGACCACTAAGAGTAAAATAATATGAGACATGTTTATTCCATCTCTTAGATTGGTTGCCAGAGGTATCATCTGAGTATAGTGTAATAGGAACATGACGGATAAACTTGCCTCTTTCCTTATTCCTGCAGGGGTTAGGTACAGGAATCAAAAAATGGTGGCCATGTTCATTAACTTCAATAATACAATGGCATATTTTATTTCTGAATTGTTTTCCATCAATATCTGACATTTAATAATAAGTCAGTTCAAATTGATCAACAGGTAACCACCACTTGAAATATGAGGAGCAGATGATTTTTGTGTGTTTTCATAACTTCTTCTTTGATTGAAAGCCGCTTCCATCTCTTTATGAAAGGGTTTCTTGATGTGTTGGGGAACATTCCTCAACTCTAACAATTTTCCCCCACAAGAAGCACACTGAAATTTTTCATTACCATCAGGATGAAGCACTGAGTGAAAACCTAGAAGATAAAGTATTCAAAAATCAGCCATTGTCATCTCATCATATATATCCACCCTGTTCAACTGACCAGGAATTGGCATAATAAATAAATGTTTTGAGGGATAAATCTTTGAGTGGTAGAAATTTTGACTAATTGGAATGAAAGGAAGACCAACTGTATACAATAAGTGCTTTAGAAAAGGGAAAAGAAAAAAAAGTTCCCCATTTTTATACATGAGACTTGATTCTCAAGTTTCCAACTTACCTTGAATAATACATTCAATCCCTTGCTTGTCAATGATTGAATGTGAAACCAGGTTTCACTTGCCTTGGTTTGTACCTCTTCTTTGAGTCCAAAATCCAAATTACTCAAAGAGTTTCACATTCAGGTTGAATATTTGGTATTGTTTAGGATATGTAGGAGCATGTGCTTTATTTTATCATGTATTTTATTACAGAGGGAGGTTGTACTGTGATGTATATTTCACACAGGCTTTGGAGCAGTTTCACTGACCCGCCCCCTGTGACAGTATTTGGGTTTCAGAGCAAAACTGGGGGGTTTATAATGAAACTTCAGCCCAATACCAGAGATACCTGAATTTAACACAAGTCCCACAACCTCCACAATATCAACCCCTCAAGACAATTCATCCCCATCAATCCCTTGGAACTCAAACTCTCAAACAACACTGCCAGGTAAGTATTTGTATTTGATGAAGCATCAAATACCTGATACTAATTCCCCCTCACATCATTTATCCCCCAGCCAGGTCGACGAGCCCCCAATGGCTGGACATCAACCTAATCCAACCCCCCTGTATGGCTATGGCGCACCATATCATCCGCAGGTCCCAAACCCCGCCCTGGCCCTGACAAATGAAACCGCACCTGTGCCACCCCAACCAAGTCAAGTAGGCCCAGTTCAAACCCCCCCAGCATCTCAATTACCTTGTCCCCCTGCCATTTATCACACACCTACCCAGTGAACTTTGTCAGATCCAGATGGATCTGATGTTACAGACCTTTCTGAATCCAACTCAAGTATTCCCCCTAGCCGACCCTCTTTGTTGTCATCTGCAGGTGGCAGGAGGTTAACTTCTAGATTGATTGAGGTCGTTCAAGCACGGCTACAATCCATTGGTGACCACTTTTGGCTCAGCAATAGAATGCTTTGATGGGCTCAAGGCCTATTGGATGTGAGTAGTACATGCTTTCTTCCAGCAAGCATGTACAATAGGTTTTATTGATTGCTAACATTCAATTGTGCATCAGATGCCAGAAGAAGAATTGAGGCTGATGACTATCCTGATCAGCCTCAACAACCAAGTTCCTCGCAAAGGGGCGTTGATAGACGCACGCCAAGCGCGCACGCCAACGCCAGCCCGCACGCCATTTTTTTTTGGCGTGCGGGGCCTACACGCCAATTTTTTTTGGCGTGTAGGGTCTAAACGCCAAAATAAATTGGCGTGTAGGCCCCACACGCCAAAAATGGCGTGCGGTTCCCACACGCCATTTTTTTTTGGCGTGTGGGCCCCGCACGCCAAAGAAAATTGGCGTGTGGGACCCGCACGCCAATTATTTGGCGTGCGGGGCCCACACGCTCACGTAATCAAATGGCCCCTCCCATTCGATTACGTGAGCGGGGGGATCAATATGTGTATCCCCATACACATAATACATGTATGTATTATGTGTATGGGATATACACACCCCCCGCTCACGTAATCGAATGGCAGGGGCCATTCGATTACGTGAGCGAGCCTGAGTCTGTTTCCGGACTGGGGCTCGCTTATGGTCCTGGTTTTTTCAACCAGAACCACAACAAACCCCGCTCTCCGACTCGATCAACCAAAGCGGTGAATCTGAAAATCTGAAAAAAAAAAAAAAAAAAAAAAAAATCAAAAAAAAAAAAAAAAAAAAAAAAAAAAAAATCAAAAAAAAAAAATCAAAAAAAAAAAAATCAAAAAAAAGTCAGAAAAAGAAAAAAAATCAAAAAAAAATAAATCAAAAAAAACGAAAAAAAATCAAAAAATGAGAAATAAAAAATGAGGAAAAACCCCAAAAAAACCAAAAAAAAAGGGTTTTTTTGGGGTTTAATTTTGTGGAAAAGCCCACAGGCCCAGGGCTCCAAGACCCAACTGGCCCAAAGACAGGGCCCAATGGCCGTAAGAAGGGGCCCGCCTCTGCCCATCACCTCCCGTGGGCCCACAGGCCCACTTTGATGCTCCAAAGGGGCAATGAAACATTCAAAGGGGCCATTCAAACCCCCCAGGCAGCTCAAAGGGCCCTGTATAAGCCCCAGACGCACTCCATCCCCCCCAAAAGTGGCCCATCTCAAACACATCCCTTCCTATTTCCATTTTTTTTTCACCGTAAATATAGTAACACGTGCTGACAAACTCTCCCATTCAAATGCAAACAGATTCCGCACAAATCACCAAATCAGCAGCAAAAGATGTCACACACCGGTGATTACAACTCCGCAACCAATCAGCCTCCACGCCCATACGGATTCTATGAGGTTGACCCCAACCATCACCCGCACGCCCCACTTGGCAACATGTATCAAAATCAAACCTCTGCGTATGGAAATCCACACGTGCTTGGCCAACCTGCAGCTCCAATCAATCAATCAGGCCACCTAGCAACTAACTATGGCTACCCAAGCAACCAATATGGCCAAGCCCCCCAGCCCCTTACTGTCCCCTCAGCCCACCCAGCCACCTACAGCTTCAATGACAACAACTACAGACTGGCAATCCAGCCAAACCCTGGGCCCCCAGCCCACCCAGTAGCGCAGCCTGTGTTCCGCCCATATGAGGTACAATTGCCTCAATTCACCCACTATCACAATCGACCTCCAGCCTCTACCTATCAGCTTGATCCAGCCCAACCATCCTATCTGGCTCAGCCAGCCCTCTACGCACCACCTCATATAACTCAAGCCCCACCATCCCATCCGTTTCCGCAATCCCATCAAGCACCACAAATCTCAAACTACTGGCAGCCGGGACCCCAACCATTGTCCCACCCGGCCAACCCATTCACTCTTGGACCCACTCACTTCCAAGGCCTGCCAACCTCACACAATTTCCCCGTTGGCCAACCATCAGTGCCCGCTCCGCCGCAGACAAATCAAGTCCCTTCCATACCCGTCATGCAAGATATGCAGCCATCTCTGGGGGAAATAACCTCCTCTGCGCCATTTAGCCCTCAAATTTGGCCACCTGCACAACCAAGTCCTCAACAGTTTCCCCAAGGAACTTTCAGCCCTCAAGACCCTCAAAATGTGGCTGAAGGTGAGTCTTCAAATATTTCTCCACCTTGTTTTCATCTTACCAAGACCTAATGTTTACCTAGTCAATCTTCCAGTATACCCGCTCAATCCTTTAGGACGTTCACCGCTGGCCCCCGCAATGTTACCCGCTGCCAATCAACCGCATAAAGTGTTGATGAAATCTGAAGATGTACAATCTTATGATTATTCAGTTGGCAGTAAGTTCTTCTAGTTTCTTAATTCACCCACTTGAGGCAGACTGGCTGAACTGCTTGTGTTTCCAGATGCAATGGATGCACCACCCGAATTCCTTTTCACATGTGTCACTGATCTCAAACACTTTGTCACCACATGGGCCCACGAGCATGGTTACGCTCTGAAAGTTTGTGCTTCCAAGAGGGACAAGAACATCTACTTTGCATGCACAGTTGCCGGGGAAGACCAAACCTCAGTTGATGCTATCCGGTTTCGAGAGTCTAGGAATAAGCGACTGGGGTGCTGCTTCAAAATATCCGGCCACAAACCGACTTCAGTAAAACTCAAGGATGCACCATGGGAACTCCGATGCCAAAAGACGATTGAGCACAATCATGGTCCAATCGATCTGGAACATGTAGTCATCCACAAGAAGCTCTCTGTCGAAGGCCAAACTGAGGTTGCTCGCTTATCGTCTCTAGGAATGCAACCCCAGGCAATCGCTAGACTCCTTACTAGCAGTGAGGGAAGGTTTGTAACCAACAGGACGATGTACAACACAAAGCAGGCACTGAGGGCGGAGAAGAGGGCTGGCAACACCCCAATCGAGTACCTCCTACGTTGCCTCAACGAATCCAATTGGACACACGAGGACATTTACGATACGGACGGCAAGCTCCTTTACTTGTGGTTTGCGCACCCAGGATCGTTGCTTCTTGCTTGCAGGTTCCACCATGTGGTCAACATTGACTGCACTTACAAGACGAACCTGAACAACTACCCCCTGCTGCATGTGGTTGGCCAAACTGCAACCAATCACAGTTTTTCGATTGGTTTTTGTTTGATGCGAAACGAGAAGAATGAGGCCTACTCATGGGCTCTTGATAAGTTGAAGTGGGTGGTATATTTGACTAATCACCTATTCTCATCATAAACTGACTGTACTCCGGTGCCTGTGTGATACCCATAGATCTATATGGGACGCTGACCACGCGCCAAAGGTCTTTGTGACAGACAGGGAATCAGCACTGCGTAATGCTATCTCAAAGCACTTTCCGAATGCAACCGCGAACTTGTGCATGTGGCACATCGATCGGAAAATTGTGACAAACTGCAAGCAAGCCTTTGCTGGCGATGGCGAAGAATGGGCCAAATTCATGAGGCTCTGGCATGAGGTCGCACATGCCCCCAATGAGGACACCTGCAACTCAAAGTGGGCTCAACTGACACGGTACCTAGTCACTCGAACTAACGTCTACGAATACCTGTACAAGAACGTCTGGAGCGAGCGACAGAAGTTCATGAATGCGTGGGCCGGAATGACACCCCATCTAGGAAATCTGACTTCGTCACGATGTGAATCTGCCCACAGCTGGCTGAAAACCTATGTGACGTCGGCTAGGTGCGACTTTGCAACACTTTTCATTACAATTGCTGCAGCAGTGGACCGACAACTTGACACAGCCCACACGAACCTGGCACACGAGTTACAGAAGGGATTAACCGGACTACCAAATGCCTTCAAGTCCCTCAGCTGCAAAATCTCCTGTCATGCGCTCAAGTTGGCCTTGTCTCAGTACAACAAGTTCATCAAGATGAAGAAAACCAAGCCTGGGGATCCCAGCCTTCAATGCAAAGGTAATTTCCAGGCTGGCTTGGGCATTCCGTGTTCGCACACTATTGAATGTTTGGTCCAGGGGAAGGGAGATGTGGAGCCTTCTGATTTCCATGTCCAGTGGCATCTGGCCTATAACCCTGATGGTCCAGTGAGTCCTCCTGATGTATGACTTGTTCATGTCCCTCCTAGCTAATCTTCATCTATGTTCATTGCAGGCTCTTGATGAACCACTGTACGACTTTGACAACGATTTTGAGGATTTCAAGCAGGAGATCTTGGCGTCCCACCACCCCTTGGCGTTAGAAGCAACAATGAAAAAATTACGAAGGGTCCATGCAAACACACACGTGGTCCCGCTTGGAGAGCCTGATCCTATCCGAGTGAAACACAAACTGGAAAGGCCGTGGAAGAAGAGAAAGGGTAGTGGGCGAGTTCAAATGCGCGATGACACCCATGCAGAAATTGTGGAAGCGCAAATCCAAAAGGCGCAGGCAAGGAAAGCAAGACAGAAGGCCGGTGTATCAAAAGGAAAAGGGGGTAAGAGACAGTCCAAGCGCGCGCAGGCTCCATTGGACACCTCAGCTTCTTCCTCTGGGGACCTGGATGAGCTACCCAGTGTGGAGACACTCATGCGTAAGCAACTTTATTGCATGTCTTTTTAAGAGGCTGATAACTGATGGACTTACTAAGCAGTCAAGAGAACTCACCCCCCACGAATTGGCAGCCTCACTATTGGGAAACGGAATCGGGGGTCTTCCAGTTCAGGAACATCACGGCGCAAGGAAACGTGGCAGCCCAAGTATGGTAGTAAGGATGGTGTAACAGATGAAGATTCTGATTCTGCAGATGCAGTTTCAGATGAAGATTCTGATGCCCCAGATGGGGAATCAGATGAAGAATCTGATGCCCCACATGGGGCATCAGAAGAAGATTCTGATGCCACAGATGGGGAATCAGTTGCAGAATCTGACGCACAAGGTGGGCAATCAGATGAAGAAACTGATCCCCCAGTGGATTCCTCCTCATCTATTGAGATGCAGGATGAGGAAAAGCTGCTGTCACCTCCAGAAGCCTCAAGAAAAGCCTCAAGCTCTCATGATCAGTTTCCGGGTGAGGCCAGGCTACATTCACCCCCAACAGCCAAGGTAAGTACTATAACTTTGAAATTAGATTATCAGGGTCTGATTCCATTGTATGTTTCATAGGACCGGCATGTAGATGCTGAGGTTGCACCCAAGGCTGGCCGAACAAGACAGGGGAATACCAACCCTGATGTTGCAGTGAGTGACTCAAGCTTGACACGGACAAGGAGGAATGCACTGACTGTAACTGATAACCAACTTCTCATCATTCTTGTCAGGCGGAGCTTCCACCATGGATCTTAAAATACCTGCATTCCACTTATAACCCTGCAGGTGATGGGAACTGTGGTTATGCATGTGTGGCACATGCATTGGCAGCAGATAGACCAGAGGGTCCCTACGCTAAGGCCAATGGGTGGTACCAAGTGCGAAAGGATGTGTTAGAAGAGATGGAAAAGAACAAGGCACATTGGACAAGATACCTTGGGGGGCCTTCAGAATTCGACCGCGCTTACGGACGTGTTCAGGTGACTGACCCACGTGGATCAGTCCCCATGAACAAATGGATGAGCAAGTTGGATGTGGGACCGATTCTGGCCAATGCGTATAACCGGCCATTTGTCTTCCTCAGCAGAACG
Organism: Puccinia hordei; assembly: GCA_007896445.1. Classification (NCBI taxonomy): domain Eukaryota; kingdom Fungi; phylum Basidiomycota; class Pucciniomycetes; order Pucciniales; family Pucciniaceae; genus Puccinia; species Puccinia hordei. Next base: position 46,455 of record RDRW01000505.1, read on the forward strand.
GGCGGGAGCACCACATATATTCCCGCCACTGTTCCCCCGGACCCTAAACCGCTGCCAGCCCTCTTCTTATCATTTTTCAATGATAATCATTGGATACGTGTGATAGTCAAGCGGACCCCCACGATTCCCTTTCCTCTCCCTAAAGTCTCCCGGTTATTTCACAAGAGCCCAGCAGCTGCTTGGCTAGACTGTGTTTCCCCTTCCACTACTCTTCACTCTTTGTTACCTAAATGATTAAAGGTACCAAGTTACTGCAAGTAACACTAATTATTATTATCCTTATTAATGTTTACCATTCTTATTATTCTTTAATATTATTCCTTTAAGATCTCTAGTGAATATTATTAGTATTATTAATTCATCATTATGACTTTAAGAAGTGATAACATAGTATTATTAAACTACAATCTTTACAATAAATAATAGGGGGTATCAAATATGACCAAATCCACAATTAAAACCAGTGAATTGGGGTTTTCAACAAAATTTCACTTTTGAGGGTTTTGTATCATTCTATATTAATATCCATTGTTTTTAAAAATGGTGGATTTTCAAAACCAGGTGATTAGATAATAGGGGGTATCAAATATGACCAAATCCACAATTATCTAATCAACGGGTTTCACCAAATCCACAATTATGAAACCAGTGGATAAAAATTCCAAATAATGCCATTATTTGCACTAGACGTGTCAAGTATCAACAACAAAAACCCCAACATAATTACAAAACCACGATTCTCCACAATTCAACCAATCACAACTCAGGATCCAAACTTGCAATATACAACCCCAATACAATCAATAATCCTCCACAATTCAACCCCAACCAACAATAAATTGTTGCCAATACAACTCCACCCAGTCACAAACCCAAACTTGTTCTTCAGTTTTCCTCAAAATTTGGTAAGTTTAGTCGATTATAAACTTGCTTGCAGAAAAAACATTAATCGATCATTCCCTGATCCCAGAACAATGCCTATCAAAAAAACAAATAAATTCATCACCGGAAAAGGAAAAGTGATACCGAAGAAGTCAGCAAGCAGGAAGAAACCCATCAAGAAGCGAGCACAACATGTCTCTGACCATGATACAACCGGAAAAACTTCTTCTCACCTAAAGAAGGACGACTTCCTCATAATCATTGACTGGCTCAAAATCCAAAACAATTATGATTGTTGCTTTGGAACTGGTAAGGCACCGGCGGTTGGAAGGCCAGCCAAAGGGAAGATTAACGGATTCGAGCTTATGGCAATCAATCTGAGAAATCAATCCCCTTCACAAATCAATCTAACCCCCAGGCAGATGAAAGATTGTTTTAACAGCTACAAGGACAAGTACAAGAAAACACATACCCAATCCCTCTCCACTGGCTTTGGACTCACCGATGAAGACCGATCGGCAGGAATTATCACCATTGACGAGAAGCTCGACAAAATGTGTCCACATTTCTATGCTATGCATCAGCTGATGGGGAAGAAACCGTTTGTGACGCCCTTGTACAAAGTCGATGCTCAAAACGGTGATGAGAGCTCTGACTCTTCTGGTCCCAAGGACAACAACTTGGACGAAAATGTTGAGAAAGATGACTCAGATAATGTATCTGTGGATTCCAATAACTCTAGGGCTCCAGTTGTAAGATCGATCAGTTGTTTCATCTTTCTTGATAATTGCTAATATATTCAATATTTTTTGCTACGTGATGACTCAGTCAGCAATCTTGGAACCTTTAGAAACTGGTGAGAATAGGTCTGAAGGAGGCAAGGACGGTGAATAGGTGTGTGTGAATTTCTTTTGATTACTTGTGCAATTTTTTCTTCAAACAATCCACCTTGCCACTAAATCATTTGGGAAGGAGTTGGGCCATTAAGTGTTTGTGACAATCAATCAGATGAAAATGAAGTGTTGTAAATTGTATATTGAAAAAGAAGGTGACAGTGGCTCCTGGCAATGATATTTATCCCCTCCATCCTCCTCAATAATGTGCCGTGACTGTTCTTGATCAAGAGGAAGAGCACATCACCAATGTACGTTACAGTTCTTACTTTATCTTTGACCAGTCACTGGCACATCAGATTGGATTGGGAATTGGATGTGGGGAGTGTCTTGAGTTCGGTTGGGTCCAGAGGCCAAAGATTGCTCCCCTCCTTCCTCCTCACTAATGTGCCGTGACTGTTCTTGATCAAGAGGAAGAGCACATCACCAACGGATGTTACAGTTCTAACTTGATTGTTGACCAGTCACTGGCACATCAGATTGGATTGGGGATTGGATGTGGGGTGGTTCTTGAGTTCAGTTGGGTCCAGAGGCCAAAGATTTCTCCCTCCTTCCTCCTCACTAATGTGCTGTGACTGTTCTTGATCAAGAAGAATAGCACACCACCAATGGACGTTACAGTTCTAACTTGATCGTTGACCAGTCACTGGCACATCAGATTGGATTGGGGATTGGATGTGGGGTGGGTCTTGAGTTCAGTTGGGTCCAGAGGCCAAAGATTGCTCCCCTGACTGTTCTTGATCAAGAAGAATAGCACACCACCAATGGACGTTACAGTTCTCACTTGATTGTTGACCAGTCACTGGCACATCAGATTGGATTGGGGAGGGGATGGGGTCCTGCAGTCAGTTGGGTTCAGGGGCCAAAGATTGCTCCCCTCCTTCCTCATCACTAATGCAATGGGTGCCTATAGTATACCAGGAATATGAATATATAATGTCAATTGCTAATTGCACAGGCAGCTGAGATGAAGTCATGAAAAGAGCATACAGTGTTATTATTCATTGCAGGAGCAACGGTGGTTGCCTTCTGATCATTGATCAATTCACATCGCTCCTGAGTTGTCATTTTTTTCACCTCCTGATGTGTAGAAGCGGATAGGTTCCTCTTTGTCTAAAATTTCAACCGTCTCTTGTGTAGATGCCGTCGGTTTCTTCCCAAGTCTCTGGATATGTACCACATCTTGAACGTGGTTAACGTGGCCAATCTCTGAAAGAAGGATGACCAAGACAGACCTATGGTCGTGACCATTCTGTTGGACATCTAGTGGATCCATGACTGCGATTTGCCGATATAAAACGCGCGTTGTAACAGCAGATTTGACTTTCAAGCTTATGCTCTCCGTTGGTCTATGCAGTGGTATTCTAGGGGGTCTAGTAGGAGATAGCAGCCAGAGGTAACAGCTTACATCTCCACTGGGAAAGAGGGCACAGAGTAGTTGTGCGCGGGAACTGAAAGCTACATGGGTCGGAATCCTGGAGTGGGCAGTAGGAGCGAACGCTTGGGTAGACATCTGGAAAGTCGACATGGGAGGTGGCACAACTTGATATCTAAATGGGGTCAGAAGGATCTGGTCTGGTGATAAAGTACGCGAGAAATGGTTCAGCCGCCCACAAATCTCAGAATTTTGAAGGCCAGCTTACATCCGTCAATGACCGCAACCGAGCCTGTGTCGTCAGGTTTTGGCTTTGGGTCAACCAAAGCCTCCCAAACAAATTTTCGCATTTTGACAAAACCTACGATCGAGGAGAGATCGTGGACAGATCAACTATCAAATAACTTGACAAGCGCATCGGTGAATGAATGATACATACCTCCCCCGAGACTAAGATAGAGACAAAGGGGTAACTCAGGGTGCCACAACATTGAAGGGGATGAGTGGGTGGTCGATTGATCCCATGGATCTGACTGGATTTCGTGTTTCAAGTACCAATGGTAATTATTCCTCGTCCATAGCTGCACTGCGTGTAAGGGTAAAATAGAAGCAAAACTACATTGAGTAAAAGAGGCAGGTTTTGCATCTGGTTAATGCAGGTGGTTAAAACTCACCGGCATAATTGGCTTGATGGGGGTGATTGGGATTGCTACTCTTCCCATGTTTCTCGACACCGACGGCAAGGATGGATGAATCGGAGTTCCAAGCCAGTCCCCAGATGTTGACAATTGAGTCTATCTCATTCAAATTAAACCCGTATCTCTGAAGACCGTTTCTTTCGAAAAAGATGATATTTAACTGCTGCTTTTGCAGATCTCGAACGCTGGATGCAATGATTGAACCCTTGGGTCTCCACGCGATTTTATCGCCTAGTTGAGAATTGGGAATGGCTTCCGAGGAAGAAGAGAGCTCCTGCCCGTGAGTAAACCTTTACCAGGCGCGGGGTGGAGTTGTGACCTGATTTTCCTGCGGGACAAGTGATTGCAAAAAATGCGCCATCTCCCCGCCAACTAATCTCGTAAGCATCTGACGAGTTCTCGGGTAGCAGTGTGTCGCTTAGAGGAGTGGGCACCTGTGATGCCTGGGCAGCCGACTTTCCGAGAGAGCCGTGGAACTGTGTTGCTTTAGTTCCCCAGCCTAAGCTAATGGGCTGATCTTTGTAAACGATAGAACTGTCAGCAAGTGTAAATTTTGGATCGAAGGAAAAAGGGCGGGGAGCGAACCATCTCCAAAGCGTCCATATTCTATTTGCGACTCGCAAAAGACGTCGAAAGTCTTGGTTAGGATCACTAGTTTATCCGAATGGGTTACAAGAACCAAGAGCTCATCATCAGGACTCCAAGAAACCGACCGAATCCCATCTTCGAATGTACCAATTTTGTCAAACTGAGAGGGATGGATGATGGGTGAGCAATACAACAGTCCGACTGGAGTTGGTCCACAGGTTGATCCAATCTCACCTGGGCACAGGAAACATCGGTACTCTCAATACTGCAAACTGAGATCTGTCCGTCAGAGGTGATCAGACAAAGGTGACAGGATTCTGGCAAGACTTTGATGTCAATGATAGTTGGCGATTAGAGCTGGCCTTGATCAGGCCTTGGTGGTACCGTTAGAGTAGCGAAGATCCGGCATTCGTGCTAAAGGTACGATAGCGCAAAGATATATTTGGTCAGTAGTGTATCCCACTGCTCATCAGAAGATGAAGTGCATACTGACCTGGTTGGCAGCCAAGAGAGCGATATACCAAACCAAAACCACGCCAAGGATGGGATCGATCGCAGCGGCATAGAGCACCCGTCGTCTGGATTCAGACAGAGTTTAGTTGGGTTTGAGCGGCTGATATCCGGATGGACAACCGAGCTTGAGAGGTAGACTAGAGATTTCATCCGGTTTGCTTGGGCTCAGGACTGGCTGACAGGGGTGAGCTCCTGAGGTTTCCGTCGTTGGTGTTGATAGGTTTCTTGTTTGATTTCAAGTTGGTTGAACTTGGATCCTCAAAGGTTTTCGTTCAAGAAAAACCTTGGACTCGTGGGCTTTTGATGCCAATTTCTAGGCTCAACCTATTTAAATATGTATTTATGTACACACATATCATGTACTCTCAACTGGATACCCTTAGCTCCAGCCCAGTCGTCACTCTACCTGAACATGGCCTAGGCAACCAAGGTGATACATGTTCAGTCCCAATCAGCTATGAGGCCATTATTGCTCTTGGGGATAACACAAAAATAATAATAATCCACTGACATGACTTTTCTGAAAACCAGCCAAGTGGACCACAGATGATGTATCTAATTTTAGTGTTCCATTGTTGGTGGCAACATCTTTGTGTAATTGTATTTGACTCAATCGGTTGAAGAAGATTGAGGAAACATGGGAACAACATTTGAAAAAGCTGGAGGAAGCATGATTGAGGAAGTTCTTGAATGATTGTCAGGTCATATTGAGGATGGAATTGTGTAGTGGTGCCTCTGGCATTGAGGTATTGTTTCTGGATTTTTGATTGACAATAAAAGTAGAAAGCTTCAAGTCCCAAGTCATCGTTATCTGAGTTGAAAATCAATACGGTTGCAGCAGAGTTGGCTGCTTGACATAGTTGCTTGTGTTGAGAGGGTGCTTGTTGCATGATTGGTTGAGGGGACATGTGATGTTTGCTTGGTTGACAAGAGGCAATGGATTGAACGGTGAATCGTGAGCTGATGTGAGATGTGATTTTATTGGGTTATTTTGGAAATGAAGGATTTGGATGGAAAACCAGGGTTTTTCATTTTCAAAATCCGCTTGCTTTTTAGCTACCCCGTTTTGAAAACCCGTTGATTAGAAATCGTGGATTTGGTAATTTCTAATCAACGGGTTTTAATGGTGGATTTGGTCATATTTGATACCCCCTAATGGTGGATTTGGTAATATTTGATACCCCCTAATATACTTAATTTAAAGGGCATTAATAAAAAAACCCGGTTTTTCCGCGTTTACACCCGGGTTTCTGCGCAGCTGCGGCTGCGCAGTGCACCCGGTTTTCCGCATTTACACCCGGTTTTTTTTAATTTTTAATTTTTAAGCAAATGGCATGTGGAGGGCGGCATTTGATGCGCGTGACCTCCCCAATCATCCTCATTAAATATTTTATTTAAAACAAATAAAATAAACAATTAAAACAAGGAAAATAAACAAAACAAAATAAAAATATGGAGGGCAGCATTTTAAATAAGTAAAATAAACAAAAGTAAATAATATAAAATTAAACAAATAAGAATGAATGAAATGAATAAAATTAATCAATTAATTAAAAGCAAGAGACATAATTGCAAGTAAATGATTTATGAATAACGCAACTTCCCCAATTATCCTCATTCAATATTTTATTTAAAACAAATAAAATAAATAAGTAAAACAAGTAAAATAAACAAAACAAAAGTAAATTAAATTAAACAAAATAAATGGAATAAATGAAATGAATAAAAGAAATCCTGGAAATCAAGCTGTGAGGATTTTTTATGAAAAAACCGAGTGGATTGGCCAAAAAAAATAGAAGCCATAGTTTTTTTGCAAAAAGAAAAATTACTATAAAATTCTACACCCCTGTAAGTATAATAAATAAATTTAAAATCTCCAAAAACAATGCAAATCCGCCCGCAAAAAATTAAATAAAAAAACCGGGTGTAAATGCGGAAAACCGGGTGTACTGCGCAGCAATTTGGACGTCGCCGCTGCGTAAAACCGGGTGTAAATGTGGAAAAACCGGGTTTTTTTATTAATGCCCAATTTAAATATACTTAAATTAATAATACCTTGATTAACTAACACATGAATAATTCAGGCTACTCTGTGATAATAAATAATAGAGTGATAATATAGTATGATTAAACTACAATCAATCTTTACAATAAATGATATACTTAAATTAATAATACGTTGATTAACTAACACATGAATAATTCAGGTTACTCTATGATAATAAATAATACTTATAAGATGTGACAATAACAAATGACACATACGCATTGATAAGTTAATATTTTATTAATATTAATAAAAGGGCCTTTAATATAATAAGGGCATTAATCAAAAAACCCAGTTTTTCCGCATTTACACCCACTTTTCTGCACAGCTGCGGCTGCGCAGTGCACCCGGTTTTCCGCATTTACACCGGGTTTTTTGTATTGTTAATTTTTAAGCAAATAGCACGTGGAGCGCGGCATTTGATGCGTGTGACCTCCCCAATCATCCTCATTTGTATTTTTATTTAAAACAAATAAAATAAACAATCAAAACAAGGAATATAAACAAAACAAAAATATGGAGGGCGGCATTTTAAATAAGTAAAACCAGTAAACATTATTTATTTATCAAAATTTTAAATTTATTTATTATACTTAAAGGGGTGTAGAACTTTGTGTTAATTTTTAATTTGCAAAAAAACTGTGTCTTCTACTTGTTTTGGCCAATCCACCCGGGTTTTTTTTAATTTAATTTTTTGCGGGCGGATTTCCATTATTTTTCAAAGTTTTAAATTTATTTCTCATACTTACAGGGGTTTAGACTTTCATGGTAATTTCTATTTTGCTCAAAAACCATGGTTTTTTTTTTTTTTGGCCAATCCCGCCGGTTTTTTCATAAAAAATCCTGACAGCTTAATTTCCAGGATTTCTCAACATTTTCACATTTTTTAAACTTTTTCTAAGCACTTTAAGGGGTGTAGAATTTAATGTGAATAACAGTTTTTTTTTTAAAATCACTGGTTGGATTTTGATGATTTTTGGACTCAATTTATTTCCAAACACCTTCACATCTGTCTTTCAAGATATTCAGGGAGTTTTTAAATGGATTCATACACTTTAGAGGGTGAAGAATTCATTGGAAACAAATACTGATTATAAAATTGACTTCTTATCAGATTTCATGACAAAGAAATGGAAATACAATTATACACAGAGGTATGGTACATTGCATGATGCTTTGGAGTGTTACATGTTGTTTATTAAATAACCAACAACCGGGTGTAAATGCGGAAAACTGGGTGTAAATGCGGAAAAACTGGGTTTTTTTATTAATGCCCTAGAATAAATGAAATGAATAAAATAAATAAATAAAATACAAAGGAAGAGACATAATTGCAAGTTAATAATTTATTAGCACACAAATAATACGTATAAGAAAGAGAAAATGTTATCAACACTACTGATAACAGCTAGAAAATGCTTACAAATGGTGAATATACGCCTGAATTACATTCCTGAACTGATATGTAATGGGCAAAAAAAAATAGAAGCCATTGTTTTTTTGGGAAATAAAAATTACCATAAATTTCTACACCCCTGGAAGTATATTAAACATTTTTCAAATGTTGAAAAAAAATCAAAATCCGCCCGCAAAAAAAAAATCAAAAAAAGGGTTTAAAAGCGGAAAACCGGGTGTGCTGCGCAGCAAATTTGAGGTTGCCGCTGCGTAAAACTGTGTGTAAACGCGGAAAAACCGGGTTTGTTCCTTAATGCCCTATAATAATTATGATACCACTAAGGAATCCCAATAGCCCAATTCTGGATAATCTATAGTTTAATGCTGATATATCATCAAGAATTGGCCACAACCTACCTTCAATAAGGTAGAAACCACAAACCCACATGAGTACTCCTTGGATGCCTATTAATAATACTCTGTTTGGGTTATATTGCAAAAAACACTTAAGTCTGATGTTTCATTCAAGTGGATGAGCAAGACAGTGGTGGAAATTACAACTCAAGGACATGTGAATGAGAAATAAAAGGGAAACCAAAGAAAAAACAACCCCTGGTACATATATCAGAAGTGGTAGTTGGCTACAGCTATTTCTATATCTTGGGAAAACAAAATTTGGAGGTTTTGAATAGAAAAAGATTTGTGAAACTCTTCATGGGTTTTTTTTCCAATCAACCATTGGCTAACCATCATGACCAATCCGGTTAAATCCCATGGAGCACAAAAAGTTGAGAAAGTATAATCGGAGGTTATCCAAAGTCCCGTGAGGCATCACTGAAGTATTACCACTATCAACCTTATGTTTCAGAACATTGGCGCCAAATTCCAATAAGGCCGAAGCATTTGAAGTAGTCGGACGTTCGGACCCGTATTTGTTAGTGACAAAGGCGGTTGTTGGACCAAAAACCAGGAGACCAGCAAGCATCCGCATTTGCTCCCGCGTGTTTAATGTTGAACACTCATCAAGCTTTTTATACTTTGGTCTTGTTGGTGCCTGGAGACCGCAGATGTAACACAAGGCTGACATAGCCCCCGTGAAGTATAGACCAAGGACCTTGAGACCGGAGGTGTTTGGTTGGGGGCTTGATCCATCCTTTGCGTGACTTCCAAGGTTTTCATAAGTTCGTTGGAATGCAAGATGGGCAGTATGCACCAAAGATTTGTCCAGGGGGAGAGGCTGCCATTCACTGCCCTGTTGCTCCATGTGTCGAAGGGCCCAGCAGTCTTGCAAAGCACTTTTAAGCCGGAGATAAGCGTGGTCACTTGGAGAGAAGTATGAGGCCAGATTCGCCGCAAGTGTGTGGGTCTGGACACGTTTGGACAGCGGCGCCTTCCGGTTCTCCTGGGAAGCCTCGAGCTGTGCCATGTTGACAGCTTCAGGAGTTATCAGAGAGAGAGCACCAGGTTGAGTGGGGTTAAGAATTCTCTCTGCATACCACACAAATATCAGCCTTTGTGATGTATGAACAAGTGAGACAAAAAGTGAGTATTTACCAGATTTGCATGCCTTCAGAAGTGTATCCACTTCCCTCCAAACAACTCGGCTGAACTCCTGTGGCATCGTTGGATGTGGTGTGACCATTGAGGGGAGGTGTGTGAGGATGAATGCTATGTTTTCAATCATTTTCTCGGCTGAACGGTGTGACCACACAATTCCACCCGCCAAATTTTCATTCAAATCATCTGCCAATGCTTTTGGAAGCATTGGGCCAGGGATAAATAGACCCATAGCTGTGCGCAAAGGAGGGATGTTAATTACAAGATGGGTGTGCATAAGCAATGGGGAGTGACTTACAAGGAGGCGTCAGGACAGGGGGAGGAGGAATTGATTCGCCCGGTGGTCTTTGGGTAGGTGGCTTGACTGTTGATGGCCCAGCAACAGGGGGGTTCCGTGGAATTCTGAGGCCTTGCAGTGATTGCGCAGTGATGAATTCGTGAGAGGTGGGATGAGGGGTGAAGAAATTATACATGGGGCCTGTATTTTTAGAAGAAGAAGCAGAGTTGTCCAGGCGCGCCTTTTTGCTCGTAGGGTCTTCAACCGTAGGATCTTCAATTCGTACCATGTCATAGCGATATCGGGTTTGTTGTGGCACTGGTTCATGGACTGGCTCCTGGTGGAAGGTAGGTTTGGGACGTCCATGAAGGAATCATTGGAGGACTTGCTGGTCTTCTGCACCATCTTCAGAGTCATCTGTTTCACCCTCTGCGTCAGGGTCTTCAGAGCTGTCCCGGATGGCTGGATTGTTAATTTCTCGTCTCCTGTCCGCATTGGGGGCTTTGGAGGACTTCTGGCCAATGAGTTGTTGGGCCGTTTGTACGCTTTGAAAGAAAGACTGGCCAAAGGTGTTGAGGGTTGTCTTGTGGCCTTCGACATCTGTCCGCATCTCTCCGCTTCGACGTGGGGATCCATCAGCTGGGTTTGTTGTGTTGGGCTGGCCATATTGAACATCCTTGTTTATTTGGTTTGCAAATTGATTGAGGGTGGGGATTGGGTTGGTTGCTGGAGGTAGGTGATCAGGAGTGGGTGCATATAAGTATGCCATTGAGTCGGTTGCAAATTCAGGGCGGGGGTGGGACTGTGGTGGAGCAGGCCTAGTGGCGCCTAAGGTGTTTTTAGCCGGGGCCAGGGTTCTGGAGACCTGTTCATTCTCATCGTCTGACTGCTCGTATTCAGCCTTTATTTTAGAGGCCCAATTCTCCAGGTTTTCACGTTCATCTGGTTTCAACGCAGGGTGCCGCGCCAGCTCTGTGCATTTTTCCCAGAGATCCAAACCTGTGTAATGGTGGGAGGGTGGGTGGGAGTGAGCCAGCTACTTATATTATACACAAAATAAAGGAATGAATCTCACGTCCTAGTTCACAGGTCTGATGTGAAGACATTGTTGATTGTTGAAGTCAAGTTGGTGATTTGTGCGGAATCTGTTAGCATATGAATGGGAGAGTATGTCAGCAAGTGTTACTATCTATGGTAAAAAAAATTTAAAAAAACAAAAATGGAAGAGATGTGGGGGAATGAATGTGTTTGAGATGGGCCCATTGGGCCACTTTTGGGGGGGATGGAGTGCGTCTGGGGCTTATACGGGGCCCTTTGAGCTGCCTGGGGGGTTTGAATGGCCCCTTTGAATGTTTTATTGCCCCTTTGGAGCATCAAAGTGGGCCTGTGGGCCCACTGGAGGTGATGGGCAGAGGCGGGCCCCTTCTGACGGCCATTGGGCCCTGTCTTTGGGCCAGTTGGGCCTTGGGGCCCTGGGCCTGTGGGCTTTTTTTCTCCCACAAAATTAAACCCCCAAAAAAACCTTTTTTTTGGTTTTTTTGGGGTTTTTTCCTCATTTTTTACTTCTCATTTTTTTTTTGTTTTTTTTTTTATGTTTTTTTTTTTTTTATGTTTTTTTTTTTTTTTTTTTTTTTTTTTTTTTTTTTTTTTTTGTGTTTTTTTTTTTTTTTTTTTTTTTTTTTTTTTTTTTTTTTTTTGTTACTCACATTTTTTTTTGGGTGGTGGTGTCTCGAATTCGTGGTCGTTCTGGTTGAAAACAACCAGACCGACGGTCTGATTCCTGAAAGGAATCAGACTCGGCGGGCTCGCTCACGCAATCGAATGGTCCCTACCATTCGATTACGTGAGCGAGGGGATATCGCATGCGATATCCCCATACACATAATACATGTATGTATTATGTGTATGGGGATATCGCAGGTGATATCCCCCCACACGCCAAACAATTGGCGTGTGGTACCCGCACGCCAATTGTTTGGCGTGCGCTCCCACACGCCAAACAATTGGCGTGTGGGAGCGCACGCCAAACAATTGGCGTGCGGGTCCCACACGCCAGTTTTCTTTGGCGTGCGGGGCCCACACGCCAAAAAAAAAGGCGTGTGGGAACCGCACGCCATTTTTGGCGTGTGGGTCTCACACGCCCTTTTGTTTTGGCGTGTAGACCCTACACGCCAAAAAAAAAGGGCGTGTAGGCCCCGCACGCCAAAAAAAAATGGCGTGCGGGCTGGCGTTGGCGTGCGCGCTTGGCCTGCGTTTATCAACGCCCCTCGCAAAGTCCCTCCCACTTCTGACACACTTGCTTCAAACACTAGGGAGAAGTTCCCCCCAACGTTTTGCATATTCATTTGGAACAGCGTTCAAGAAGTATTACTACAACCAGATATTGAAGTGTATGGTTGACAATCAGCTAAAAAGCTTTCCATTGAAACAACCCCCTTCCTGATTGTTATGGTAAGACCCATGATGTAGACCTTACACATCATCTTGCTAACTCATTTGTTTTATTCCAGGGAATCATCAACCAGACTAGTCCCAACTTCAAGGCGGCCAACATGCCGGAAAATTACACACAAGACCTCATGTATAAAAACAAACTAAACCATCATGTTGCAACTGTCATCAAGGGTGAGAAGAATGTATTCTCCAACCACCTCCGCACAGGTTTTGCCAGTGGAACTCCAGTGATACCCCCTTCCAAGTTAGATAAGTTGGTCTTGGATGCCTACATTGCCATGGACCAACACTTCAAGGGCCTCACCCACTCTCATGTCCAACGCAGCCCACGAGTCACACAACCCCGCCGCGGCCGGCTGGCCTACCTCAGAGCAATGTTTAACATCAACCGGCTCAGAAGAATCTCGAATCCCAGTGTGAAGGTACCATGTGCCTGGGAAGAGATTGACAGGGATATGGAGGTCCGCCAAAACCATTCCCAAGTTGACAACTCAGTGTTTGGACACCATCTGCTTGAAAAGGACAGTCGTCTCTGGAATGGCATGTCTACAGTGAATGACTGGACTGAAGAGGACCAACAGCTCCCAAGTAACGACAAGGTCCTGGCACGTATTGCAATGGAGACTCAAAACAACTTGGCACCTGGTAATGCTGGGGGGGAATTAATCTGAAATCCACTTCCACCTTTTCTTATATTTTTTTCACTGTTTTTTCTTCTCCTCCTATTATCTGTCCCCTTTCTCTCTTTTGACAATTCCCTCCCCCCTTCTCCACATTGTTTTATAGCTATATAGGCAATAGGAAACACACAACATGTCTTCTTGCTGAAATACACACATGAATTCCCCTACATATCTACATGAGAAGCTCTGGCCGAGCATGATTTAACCTGCAAAATAAGACAACCATTGAGCACAAGCTCGATGGAAATAATAACAGCTCTGCTGCTCATTCTCCGTCGGACCTGGGTGATATGCAGCGGTTTCCGAGCTGCCGTAAAGTCGACTTGGGAGTGGTCCAAGGACGACTTACCCTCGCAGACGTTTTGAAGTCGGTCGCAGGCCGACTTGAAGGCGCCTTACCGGTTGTCTTTGAGGCAAAGCATAAACCGCCTCAAAGACGACTCAGCTTAGTGACGTTTCCAAGTCGATTTGCAGGTCGTCTGAGGGGCGCCTCTCAAGTCGACTCAAACACGGAGACCTGTGCTAACAGGTGCATTTGAATGGGCAATTGAATGGGAAAAGACACCTTCGAGGCGTCAAAGAAAGACAACTCAAAGGCGTCTGAATGCGTCCGTGGTGTAGTGGATTATGGTTGTAGTGTCTCATCAACCAAACTGTGTAAATAAATAAATATTTATTTAAAAAACTTCATATTCATATAGTCTGCTCTTTTCTAGAAATACATTTTTCCCTTTGGGGGAGTTTTCTCATTGTTCATCTCGCTATAGGAAGCTCTAAATCCTGGTCCCGACCAAGCCCGGTCGGTCGGGATAGGGTCGGGTGGTTAATGTCTTTGGATGGATCTCCCCTGTATTTTCACTAGAGGTTGAAGAACTTTCACCATTGGATTTTGTGTGTTGACGGTTGCCTGTTTGCCTCCATAGTCAAACTCAAACCCTCACCACACATTAATAACACCTAATACACTCAAAGGCTCACAAATAAAATCCAAAATGTCACACACAAGTTGACTCCGACCTTATAGGGAGGGACCGGTGGCTTACAACACAGCTAGCAAAAACTGGCAATCCCCTGGATGGGGCAGCCACCAGCGGAAGGTGAGAGAACCCTGGAAACTTCCTGTGTACGTGAGTGACCAAAATGTATGGATTTTTGGACCAAAACCTAAAATGGTAAGCACCAAGAGTGTATGAATATCCAAGTAAGAAGGGGGTAGTGAAGAATATTATGATTGGTAATAGGGTCACAACACCAGTTGGTGTGAATCAATGATTACCCTGAATGAGAAAGCCTCAAAACTTCCTATAAATTGATATTGGGAACAAGTAGATCTGGAAATGAGCAATGGCCCACACTTAATTTGATTGGATCAACACCTAGTACAACTGGACCAATCGGGCGGGTCCTTGAACAGACCCATCACCCTGGAGTCTGGTTGCAGGGATAGGAAATTAAATTACATCTGTCTTATAATTTAAGATCATGGTGGGTGTGGCGCTTGAGAAATTCAGAGTCAGAGTCCATTTTTACACGTTTATCAAAGCCAACAATCAATCCTTCTACCACCTTGGAACTACATAATTAAAAATCAACGTATGTAGAGCTGTTGTGCATCCCTGGGCACTTAGCGACTGTGGCTGAGCTTTCTGGAAATGGCCGTGAAATGAAAGTGGCGCGGTTTTACTTGCCCGCGGCTTGGGCCACAGAGTGAAAATCCATGTATGCAGATTCTACCACCAGTGCCCAGCGGACCTCGCCCGTTTATTGCGACGACCAACGCCCCAGAGTCCATCATGCACTCGCTACGGGCCCTGTGGACCCTCACTTTCGTGGTCTGAAAAACCCTCTTTCGACTCATTTGGAACTGCAATTTCTTCATAACCAGGGCCCCCAAGTTCTTGAACTGGTGAGTGAGGAATGAAAACATATCAAGTTGAGGCAAGCCCTGCTAATTTGGCCGGCTTGAGTCGTTATTGATGATTGTCTTTGGTATAAGTTCTTATGTGCATGTATGTGGTTGACAGCAATCGATGGTTGGCGGCATGCAACAGATCGCGAAGATTCAAAGTTCCCTTTTCCTATTGTATATATGTATGCAGTCATTTGGGGGATTGCGATTGTATTGCCTTGTGGCTGCCGCTTTTGCTTGCTATTTAGGTGGTGCATACGCCTCGCGAAACTCGTGACAAAACAAACCACAACTTGAAAAAAACTCCATTCCGAATGGAGATAGCCTGCATGGAGATCATTTTGCAACTCATGATGCTTAAATGTGCCGAACTATGACAAGCCTCCTTCTCATCATTTTACCAGCAGTGTCAGAGAAGCACAGAATCATCGTAAGAAAACAATTGAAACCGGGAAGCAGAATCAAGCGAAAGGGTTGCAGCGCATATTGGACATCTTAGCTTGCTTCCGTGGGTCATAGATGCTAATTGGGAGCAGCGGTGCGATGGAAGCCCGGTGAAAGACGGAGGCTGGGCCGGCACAAGGTTTGCCATCTCATCGCTTGGGATGAAGCATTGAACTGCATTGATACCTATACTCGGAATGTTCAATTGATTGCTGTAACTTTAGGCCTGTAACTATTTAATTTCTTCATGTAGCCTGCTCAGAGATGATGGCTGAAATCTGAGCAAGTTCATGTACAACCCCAATTGAAGCTGAACGAACGCCTTCCTGATCCATATTATGTATGTGATCCCCGCCGCGCGCGGGCGATCAAGTGACTCATGGGTCCATCGATTTAAAGACAGCCGGGTCACAGGCTACATGAATACATGTTCTGCTTCAGGTTGTTGAGCTACATCGATGCCATATATGAGTCACAGATCCATGCCAAAAGTAGTGCGTCCCATAGATTGCCTGATTGAACCTACCTCCCCCAGGGTAAATGTACCCAGGCTCAACATCTTATCCAGTCCAATCTCTATCTTTCAAAACAAAGCCCACCTGGCAACACTTCCCACACTCACTTGAATCCAACCGTCAACTTACGTTCGTTCCTAGTTCTTGCACAACAACCAAAAGGCCTTTACTTCAACATCCACGAGCACATATCACCTATACGCCTCTTGGCCAGCTTCATGACTTTTCTGGGTGCATTCCACTTTCTGATTGAGCTGTATTTTTCTAAATCTTTCTGCCTGCGGCGGCTAAAGTTTGATACCTACCTTCCTTTCTTAAGATTCAAACGTTTTGTTATAAAAGACCACATTAAAGACAAACAAATCAGGATAATTTCAGCTTAACCCTAATTGAATGGCGACTCAATCCGTCCCACCGTCTACAGTCCCAGTGACCGACAAGACCCTTTTGGCCCCCGCACCATCCAGAAGTCTAAGCACTGGAATCATTTTAGCTCGGCAGACAAGCTCTTCAACTATCAACACTCCGTCACAAACTCAACCCTCCGATTATCCATCAAGCTGGAAATCCACGCCAAGTTCCTCGATTGCCAGCGAAAGCGCTCCTTCAGCTTCAACATCCAACCAAAGGCCGCAGCACCAAACAGATCCTTTTTCTCGGCTGAGCCCTCAAGCAATCGGCGCAATCGTTTTCATTGGCGCGCTGGTGACGGTGCTTTGCCTGGCGGCTTCGTTCCTTTTGTTGCGGAGAAATGCCCGAATGTCTGGATCGATTACCAGCGACTCTGAGTGTCAATCCGCCCTTGAATATTATTTTCAGGCCACCCATAGGCGCAGCGAATTCAACAAGGAAAAACCCCGTCCTTTGGGCTTGGTCGATCAAACAAGCAATGTCTCGACTGATTCAATTCGTCCGCCTTCCACAGTAAGATGTCGGATGACGTATTTGGATCAGACTTCTACCAGTCCGCCTTGGTCTATGTTTCTTGGAAGAGGAAACTCGTCAATACTCAATTGGAAACCGCACGATGGACTGCATACCCCCCTCAGGCTATCCAGCGACACTGCTATGGTAATGGACCCGTGGATAAGACAACCCCACCCACCCGTCCCACCTTTACCTTCGCACATGATTTCCAAAATTCAAGATATGCGAACCATCACTTGACCTACTACATAATTTATTCTCAAACAAAAAAACAAGAAAGAAAAAAAAATCCCCAAATCGCTTTCGGCATAGAGCGATGTGATTTTCTTAATCCCAACAACTGTATAATAAACTCGACCGGCAACACCGCTGTGTATCATTGATTGCCAGAGAAATTGTATCTATTCAAGCTAAAACATGAATTCATGTGACATTTCTCTTTATCTTGTACAAATTGACCAGGCCTTTGTATACCTACAAACATACCCTTCGGTTTTTAATAGATACTTTCTGCTTGGCTGGTTATCTTTAATCACTAGTCTTAATACGTCACCTGCTTTATCACAGTTTGATTCGGAATTATTGAGATCTTTACCACTTAGGATACGTAGCTCTGCTCTGGATACATATGTCTTTGGAGCAGTTTTCACTCAAAATTTTAAATCCTGCATCCCTTTTGAACATTTTCCATGTCTGGTTCACTCACCTTTTAAAGTACTGCTCTAGGTATAAACTTGTTTTTGTTTGGTATGAGTACCATTTTTTGACAACAAGAACCAATTTATTTATTCCAAATCCTTCAGACAGTCAGTCTTGATAAGAAACTAACAAGACAATATATCTGAAAATGAATGACATTGATAAAGAGTAAAACTGCGGTGGTCAGAGCAGGGCTTAGACACTTTCTTGGGGGCTCACTTAGACTTACCAAACATGTGAAGTCTAGCCACAATTCACCTCTTTCCTAAGCTGCTTTTGACCAGGATTCCTTTGGAAACCGCTCTTGGCTCCAGTCTCTTCCCTCTTCTGTCTCATCCCTTTGTTGTAACATGAATATCTTCTGTTTTCTCTCCCATTTTGGCCCCCACTTTGAGCATAGATATTCTGGAGGTCAGATATCAACAGGAACTGAGGTGGAGGTGGCACCGAGGGACTAACTGCTACCACAAGCCCTTGAAGAAAGTTTTTATTTAATGTTCAGGTAGGCTACACAGAGTGTGTGAGAAACTGTCATGTGACCTACCCAGCATACTAAGGGCAGATTTATTTTATCAAAGCACAAGGAAATGAATGAGTTTGTGGGAAAGAAATGAGTTTGAAGTAAAGGAATAAGCTTAGAGGAAAGGAATTGAAGGAAATGAATTAGTCTGAAGTAGAGGGATGGATTTGAAGGAAAGGAATGAGTTTGACAGAAAGGAATGAGTTTGAAGCAAAGATAAGTCCAAGGACAAGTTTGTGATAATCTTTGAAGGTGAAAATGTGACTTGGATAACTCTGGAGCATACTCATGGCAATAACTAAGCAGCCTGTTGTATTTTGGAGGTTCAAAAATAGTTTTTATTGAAGAAGAGTAAGTGTCAACATTGGAACTTGAGGATGATTTACTGCTGGTACACAAACCAGTATCAGTAAACAAAGAAATGCTGTTAAAAATTTGGCTGAGCTAGAAAATAAACCACATATGCATAATAAGCATATGACAGAACTTGTAATTAACAATGGAATAATTTAGCATTATTATTCAACAATAGATGGAAAAAAAATTAAAACTCTGTATTGGATAAGCCTAAACTTATTATTGATGGAATAAATTAAGCACCAACACCATTGTGTCAAATGAGATATATCACCACAGGACCAGACACATACCATTCAAATATTACTTCCTGCAAAACAAAATCAAGTCAAAAGAAATCAATTTGAATTACTTGCCAACTACTCTAATCCCGGCAGATATGATGACCAAAAATCTAACAGGCAAAAAAATTCAACATTTGCTCAAACATTTTCTCACCATCAACTAGGTTCCTCAAAAAGATACTCAATTGGGGGGGGGTATATGAGAATATGAAAATTATATGAGAATCAGGTGTTGTTTACTTAAGGGGGCTTATGTTATGTGCTAGGGGGCCTACATCTTTGCAGTTGTATTTACTCTACACATCATGTTGTTTCCTGTTCTCTTTTCTTTTTCCTTATCACTTCTGTTTCTCACTCATCCAGGTCTGCTGCTCCCCTTCCCCAAACCTACCCAGGATCACTGACCCACTACTCAAAATTCTACCAAAATTTACTAAACATCATCTTATCTTTTTTTGTTTCTTCTTTCCTCATCATCCTTTCTTATGCTGAATGAAATACAACAAATTTTGAAAGAGTTTTTTTTCCCATTTTTAAGCAAAGCCCACTGCTGTCAAATTGATTCAGAAAAGAAAAATGGCTGCTTAGGTGTGCAGATACTTTGATATCCCAGTGCAATTTAGAAAAAAATTGGATTTTTGGTAATTTTCTCCTTGCTGTGGCCTTCTGAACTCTGCTTGTGTTGCAAAAATGAATTAGACACCACATTGAGCATGGGTATTTTGACCAGGAAATTGAACAAGTGGAATGCAAAATTATAGGCTAATTGTGGAGCGGAAGACTGGCACTTGGATTTGGAAAGAAAGCCCAACATTTACTGGCTAGTAGCAGGATAGAGGTGGGAGAACCATTACATAAGAAGTGGGATACGTCACAAGAAGGAGCTGGGGGAAGATGGAATCAATTATTTATTTAGTTTCATTGGGAGTAATTTAATATAATTTACTCATTGTTTGTCTACACTTGATTTTAATTTACTTCATGTTGTGGAACTCATTTCTGAGAAAGTGAGAATTTGAGTCATTATCAATTAATCATTGAGAAAACCTCAATTTATCATTAAAAATTTTGAAACTACTGCTCCACTATGCTATTTCAACTCAAAATACTCAGATCAAAACCAAAACCAGGAGATGTTGATCTTTCACCTTTAGAAATTTAGGCTTGGGAGAGGTGCAATATTTATGAAGTCTGATTGGATCAAGGAGCAGGAGAAGTTGAAATATCTTAAGGCTCAGACTTGATGAGTTTTCATTTCTCCTGGAGCTTAAGTCAGATTAAGTAGACTACTACAGTTTGAACCTGAAAACAATAAAAGCATATGAGGTACTGTAAAGTATATAAGAATATTAAGTGACAGAAAATGTGAAACTAGCTGAACACTATAGTGAAATAAAACTGACACACATCAGATTGAAGGAAATAAAACTACTTAATTGTAGAGTGATTCATAGTTGTTCATGGGGGATTCTGATGGTAAATGATGATTGAAACCAGGAAAGAGGATGTGAGTGGAAATGGAGACTGGAATTCTGACAGGAGAAAGATCCCACCACTTTATTGAGGGAGGCAAAATACTGCTTTCAAACTTCTCATATGCAACCCACTATTTATTTCTCTAATATGATATTCACACTCTCTAGGCCCTCACCACTGCTTCTTCTCCTTCCCTTGCAGAGCTGTTTGGGGCAGCTTGATCCCAAAATTGAGGAAAAATTCCACTCAGTATCTTTGAGCTGTTGGAAGTAAAACATTTGTCTTTACCTGGGAAGAGCAAACACCCATAATGTTTGGTCAATATTTTAGATAGGACCAAAAATGATCCTGTAACCAATATCCTAACTTAACAATAGGTTTTCAGCCAAGTTTCTCAATGATTTGTTGTTTGTGTTGCAATAATTATCACATTTTCCATTGTCCTCACCAAATTTTACTCACTCTCCTTACATATGCACTCAGTACACTGAAATACTGGTCTGATAAGCTACACCAACAAACAAGCCAACAGCAGATTCTTAGTGGTTTTATAACAAAAACTTTCTTTTCCCCACAAATCAAACTGGAAATATGTAACTTTTATTAAGAATGGCTTGCACCATGTATTTTATCATCTTTTGAAGTGTAGGAAAAAAATTCTGTATTCACTACATTCAATCTTCCTATTTCCATTTGGCCTGTGAGTGATTATTTTTTAAAAAAACTCTGGAATTCCTATCCCTGAGATTCATATTGATCAGAGTTAGTAAAATTTGAGGCTACAAGAAAACCCATATTCTTGATTGAAATCTCTAGATCCACTTTCCTCATTTGAAGAATCTATTTTACAATATCTATTTCATAAGATTTTATCATTAAATAATTCTTACAAGAAAATTGTCTTTTGAAATTTCTTTCATAAGAAATTATTATGAAATACCTTTAAAGTATAATTAGGTTTGAATCAATCCAAATCAAATTGCTAGTACACCATATAACATTCATTAGACCCAATGCACATTTAACAGAATAAGCTACTTCCCCATCACACAGATCCAATAGTTTAATATTGATTTGCTCAATATTCAAATAAGGTTCAATTGATTTAATCCTTCTGTATTGTTTGGTAACCCATGAAGATACAGAAGGATTATTAGCATCAAATCTTTAAGTGTAGAAGGCTTTTTGTACCCTTCTTCTCCAAGTAGCATTAGCAAATTTTTGTTTGATTTGTTGTTTCCACCATCCCCATGACTGGAGACCAAATTGATTTTTAATAACTTTATACCATTTATTGGCAGAATTTTTGAACAAAAGATTCAATCTAGAAATAATAATCCTGCCATGTAAATCTATATAAGAGTTAAGGGTGTCAATCCATTCAATAAACTCTGTGTGATCATATTAACGTTCACCTGAGAAAGTTGGCCAATCATATGTTTTGGGAATTGAAGCTAACATCTGTTTTCTCACTTCTTTGTCTAAATCAATGAGATTTGTCTCAGTATAATTATTATTCAATGTATTTAGGGTGGGTAATGTAACATAAGAGTTCATGTTTGGATTCAAAGGTTTAATTTCAGAAGGAATTAAAGGAGTATCCTTAACTATTTTAGGATTCAAGTCAACATTCAAATGAGAAGTAGAGGAATATATTTGCAAAGATTCCATAGTTTTTTTAATTAATTTTTTATCAAGTTGTATCTCTGATAAATCAGAGATAATCATTTCAATATTTTGTTCACTTGTTTTGACTTCTTTGCCTTTGAAGCTCAAAGTTTTGACTTCATTTTCTATTTTATTTGTAACATCTTTCAAGTGTTCATTGAGGGGTTCAAAATATTTTAAAAAATACTTTTGTATTTCAGTAGTAATATCACTACACATGTCTAGAATACTAGATTGATTGGTGCAAACTTCTGATATACTACATTTTCTATTCTTTTTGGTTGCTTTGAGCTCTCTTCTCTTGGCAAGAGCTGTCAATGTGTTGGATTTTTGGCAAAAAGAATAGAGGAGAGGATTTTTGAGCAGACTCTGGGGTGACTCAAAAGATGGGGACTTTGATTTTTGAGGAGAACTGATGATTGTTATTTCTTGGACTAGGCTATGTTTTTATAGACTAGTTACAAGTGGTTAATTTGTGGTTGAGAAATGAAAATGAGTAAAGAGTAATTTGAATACAAACTGAGAGGAGTATAATATGAGTACTTGGAAGAAATAACTAGTCAGGCCTTCTCAGTCTCTTTTATTCAAGCTGGTATATCAATCAAAAAAAACATATTACAAAAACCACAAATACTAAGAGGCGTTAATTCTAGTAATCAGTTTTTAAAGATCAGATAGTGAATCAGAAAAAAGGATAAACAATCATTAGAACTAAGAGTTGTAAATACAAAAAACTTAGTATAAAAAGATGCATTCTAGTCTGAATCAAGTTGATTAAGAAGATGAATTTAAGGGATTGATTTTTGGTGATTTTGGGAGGAACAGAAGAATGAAAACTCAACACAATGTATTGGTACATGCCTTGTATTTGGAGCGCTAGGTGGAGCATTTCGCGGTAAAACAAGTTCCTGTACTCTCTTCTGGAAATTCAAAATGAATGGTTGGTTGTTCTGGTCTGGGCTGAGCTCCGTTGGTCTGGTATTGGTGGTTTGGCGCTGGGGGCGCTGGTGGCACTGGGAGCGGCGCTGGTGCTTGTACTATCTCTCTGCGGGCTGGTGGCTTTTTGACTATCTTGGAAGATGTCACTGTGCTTGGAGTGCTCGGCATCTCAGCCAGTGGGCTGTTCAAATCTGCGTTGGCCTGGGTCTGACGCAGGGCCCTCCTTATGGAAAAGGGCTTCCAAACTTCCGTCAGAATACGGGTTTTGGGTGTCCCCAACATCCTTGTCAAGCTGTGATGTGTTTTTCATGTTTTTCCCTCCAAAATTCAATCAACAACATTTCAAGGTACCTTGGGTGGTGTTCTCAAACTTCCAAAGGCTCCAATTTGGAAAATAAATACTTGGAGGATTTACACAAATTTATGTTGTTGAAAGGCCCCAGACATTCCCAATACATATGTGTGTGTAAAGAAATAAATGTGTTTCTTTGAAAAAATTCATTGCATACATTGTCCAGAAAATTGGAAAATTCTGGTTGTAATTTCTGGTGTCTGAAGGTGGCTTGAACTGAAAAGATTCCAGGGTCCAATTGCCTGCATGACCACCCCCTTGCACCTGTCATCCAATGAGTATGTCATGTAGATAATCTCAAAGATAACAGACCATTCAATTTATTGTTGTAGCCTTTTGATGAGGTTAAAGATCAGCTTTGGTGGTTCAAGATCTTGAAGAATGATAGGAAAACAGATTCAACCACCCTGGGTTCAATTTTTGGACCACTCAATCCAGTGAATTGTGGGTTGCCATAAACTAGTGGTGGAAAGGGAATCAGGAATTGAAGGAACCTGTAACACTTTGAGCTTCCATCTAAATCCTCTTGAATATTGAGCTTTGAATATAACAGATTGAAGTTCATATTCTTTGAACTTTGGAGTTTGAAGCATAGACACTTCTCCCTGTTGGGACCAGGGATTTCTTCCCTCATCAGTCTATGTAGTGCTTTGGCATGTAGCACCTCTTACCCAGGGCAGGGAGTACTCTCATACAATGGGTATGACATGCAGATAATCTTGAAGATAAAAGAACATTCAATCTGTTGTTGTAGCCTTTTCAGGTTCAAGCTCAGCTTTGGTGGATTCATATTTTGAAGCATGACAGCACCCAACAAGTGTGGTAAAAATTCAGGGCTAAATAATTATAGCTGTACACCTTGATTGTACATCTTTGGAATAAATTTGGGCTTTCATTCAAATTCTACAAATTCATTTCCCCCCCCAAAAAAATGAATCAAAAACTCTTGATTGTTTTTCAAAAATTTGTTTAAAATTGGAGCCTTAGTAAGGTTCATCAAAGAAAAAATTAACCCAAATATCTAATTATTTTGGAATAATCCAAAATGATTAAAATGATTTCCATCTTTCACAGTGATTTCCATCTCTTACAATGATTTCTATATATCTTTTGAAATGCTTTCCATCTTTTACAATGGTTTTGAAGCTGAATCTTTCAGTTTAAGAAGTCTTAAAGGGAAACCACCCTGGTATAAAAAAAGATTTGGAGGGCCAAAACTTACCCTGTGAAACTAATCAAAAACATGGAAAAACTAGGAATTTTTATCAATCCCCAAGTCAAAATTGGATCAATTTATCAAATTTATTCCCAAACAAGAATTTTGGGTGGGTATCAGTGCTTTGTATTTTATCTTCCAATTTTCAGAATTTTGAATCTAAACCAAAACAAATTCCCTGTACTTCACCTGAATATTCTTGTAGTCTTCTACTGATGTTCCGTAACTCAGCCATCCACTTGTAAGAGCTTGAAGCTAGCCCATAATAAAGAAATAAACCACATCTGTTATTCTTTTTCTGATCTCTGAGGAACATAAGACATCCTCTTGTAATTTTTGTCAAAATTTTTGTCTTCTTCTTTGCTCACATTTCTCTCTCCTTACATTACCCCCTATCCAAATTTACTATTCCCAATTAAATTGATTTTTTTCCATCAAAATGTTTGATGTTTTATAAAAAAATCTTCCATCAATGAATATTGGATGTCTACTCATTACAAAGTTGTAATTTTCTGTAAACTCTATTGTTAAATTACAATGCTTCTTTATTCCATTGTTCAGTGACAATGCTTTTTCTCTCTCTACTTGCATATGTTATTTATTAGCATATGTCTATACTAGCATCCACCATTGTCTTGCTAACTTTTCCGCAACTGCGGAGAGGTCAGCAAGCGCAATGTTTACCCTACCAAGAAACCATACCCTTGTGAATTGGTAGGGGGGCTCTGCAGCTGGCTAACCAAGCTTCTCCACCCTTGGGGACTCTCCATGTTGCTTGGTAAGCGGGGCTGTAGGGGGGGGGGGAATCAAAGATTTGATTGTGGGAGTGGAGGATCTTGGGTGGATCTTACCTTACCAAGCTTGTTAGAGGTCTCTAAATTTAGAGACCTCTAACAAAAATATTAACAATTCATCAGTTAAAGAGGCCTAAAGAGGCCACAAGGGTGGCACGCGGGGGCTTTGTCTCTGTTAAATTGGCTTACCAAGCCACTTTACAGAGACAGTGGTGGATGCTGTTAATCTGACCCCTTTGTCAGGAGTAATTGAAGCATCAAGTTTGAGCCTTTGTTCCTTGAACAGCCCCCCCTTCTCGCAACTTGTCTTCCCAAGCTGAAACCCCAACAGTTTTACTGTCCACCTTAAAAATATCACAGTCGCCCTCCTTGTGGTCTTCCTTTTGTTGTCCTCAGCCCTGGTTTTTTTTCTTGAGGCTTTGTGGTCACATTACTCCTCTCAACGCAATTCTTGTATTTGTAACCTCACTGTATGTGGTACAAACCAAATTCTCGAGTTTATTTTATTTCAATACCGCAAGAATTCCTGTTTTGCCAGATCCCTAAGTTATAAAGACGGGCCAAACTTTCTTTGCGGATGAAAACTGATTGAGATCGTATTTTCACCAGCAGACAAGGTCTGGAAGGCGTCCGGAAGTAATTTACAGTTGATGCCCCCCGATGATGAAGCCTCGCAGCCCCCGCAAGATCCCGAGCCGATGCCGCCGCGTTCTGTCCAGCATTGTTAACCCTCGATCCATCCCACAGATACACAGTTTAGAACCTGTTTAGCAGTGTTCGCGTCAGGAATTCATCAAGAACTCTGATCGGTATACATATCCACTCATGGCGTCGGGAGATTTGGAACGATGGGCCTGCGATGGAACAGGCGCCCTTTCACTACGCCTAGGTAATACCTTTGCCTACTCCTGCTTGGTTATGGATGTTTAACACCTCATGTGCCTTGTACTATTCCTTTACTTACTGGAATTACGCTTCTTTTTTCGGTAGCTCGGTCCAAGGGTGCTAGCGCTCAACTTGGCCCGTCAGAGCAGAATCTCATCTCCAGTTTTCACCCTAAGTTCGTCTATCCACTTTTCGGAGAGAAAGAGACAATTTATGGCTACGAAGATCTGGACGTGCAGGTCCGTTTTAGCTTTCGAAATTTTCACGGGATTTTACCAGTTCAATACCGAAAAAGCATCTTGTTAATGGATAGGATCAACTGATTATGGCTCATGATCACCCCCAAAAAAATGATTAGCTGGCGTTTAATTCATCAACCCTGAAGAACTATCTTTCAATCAGTTACGCCGATGTGTTGCCTGGAAGCTCTGCCGAAAAACCGGATTCAATCGAAGAGATTATCTACAAATATATCCCCCCAGATTATACCAAATCGGAGGCAACCTTTAACAGCGATCTCGAGTCTTCTGGAACGAAAAAATTCATTCCACCTGGAAGCAAAATATCTTCTTATTGCTCCTTGCCTTCCAACGGCAAAACAAAATCTGAGCATTTCCTTACTACTAAACGTTGGCAAAAGTGTACGAATGAGCAGATGGAAGACGAACAAGATGTGATTTATGAACTATGGGCCACCAATTGGAAAACTCCTGGGTTTCGTGAATATCATCGTAGAATGCAGATCCTTGTGTTGTTCTACATTGAAGGAGGGACTTATATCGAAGAAGATGACGATCGGTGGGAGTTTGTCGTATTGTTGGTATTTCATCGACCCCTCAATTGAATACCATTCGTCCATCTGACCATAGCTCTAAATTTCGCTCTTATTCTATCAAATTGACAACACAAACACAAATAAGGTTTGAGAGAAGGAAACTGAAACCGTCAGGCGAAGACTCAACCCCTTACAGCTATCATTTCTGCGGTTATGTTTCACTATATTCGTTTTATCACTACCCAGCTTCGATTCGACTAAGGCTTTCTCAGTTTATAATCCTACCACCATATCAATCGAATGGTCATGGGTGTAAGTGAATTTGCTTGACGCACGTTCTTTTAGATACATCAATCTTTGGCACCCTCGCTGAGCACCAGCAGGCTATATTTTTCTCCTTTGTAGCCATGCTCTATTCCCAAATTTTCCAATATCTACTAACTCGACCTGAAGTTGCGGAGTTGACTCTAGAGGACCCATCGGAATCGTTTGAAGATTTGAGGGACAAAGAAGATTTAAAACTATTATTTCACAATAAAGTGTTTGATGAAAAACCCATCAGTGAGCTGGTACCTGTTCCGAGTGAATGGTATGAAAGTACTAGAACGAAATGGAAATTAGCTAATGTAAGTCTTTCTCCTTATGCAAGTGGGCTTCGTGTGTTCGATTTGCATGAGCTGACCACATTGTTGAGTTGCACCTTTCTAGAGGCAATTTGCCCGGTTACTAGAAATAGCTCTGCGATGGAAATTCACAGCACTCAAAGAGTCTGATGATCCCAAATTAGAAAGACTCTACCGAATAGCGGTTAAAGAACGCCTTTACCGGTCAGTGTGTACTCCCCTCTGGTTTCTTCCTTCAACCAGGTGACATATGGAGCACTCAACCGGTTGGCCTT
Organism: Puccinia hordei; assembly: GCA_007896445.1. NCBI lineage: Eukaryota > Fungi > Basidiomycota > Pucciniomycetes > Pucciniales > Pucciniaceae > Puccinia > Puccinia hordei. The sequence goes on from RDRW01000505.1 coordinate 74,475, forward strand.
CTTCCAGGTTTAACTACGAGAGTCTAGTCGACCTTTCTAAGGAAGAACGGCGAGAAAGATTGCAGGATACTTTTGAAAACGTCATAGGAGATTACGATCGTCTGTTGCGAGGCGAAAGGCGAGAAATTGATTGAACTTCCTGTCCAGGATATCTATTTTTCACCTCACCTCCCAAGTTTGATTTTGGGGGCTCGGAAAATTGACCTAAAGATAACATGAAAATACCAGTGGCGCATTTTTGTTCTCCCCAATTTATACATCATCATATGTTTCGGTGGCACTTCAACATATAGTGACGTCAGTCCCGTCCGGTACAGCAGTTTGATAGATGTTGAAGACTGTAAACTATTTTCCCTGCCTGCTTCTCATTCTTTTCAAAGAGAACTCCCAGCAGGCCTTACTCCCTAGAGACCCTTGTGGACCTCCTTCAAAACGAGGCTTTGTTGATACCTCTCAAACGGAAGGTCAGATGCGTTCCCCGGTAACTTCGGGGGCAGAGACGTCTACCAGCGAAGTGGAGATGTCTAACCTTAAATGTTGATGTGGGGTCCACATTAGAGGTTGTTCCCTGATGGAAGGATGCAGTTGCACATGCGTTAACTCGCCCAATTCGTCTTCCATGCGTGGTCATATCATCATATTTTGATGCTTGAGTGCCCATGCAGGAGAGAAATCAGGGTCGTCGTTGGCAGCTGCCACCCGGGCTTCAGTGCTGGAAGGGATTGTTCTTGCAGCAGTTGAGGGTGGTGCGAGTTATCTTGGCTCAATGGTCATGAAAACAACCAGTTATATAAACAGACTACCCAAAGCGTTAGAGTTTTGTTTATGTTTCATTGGCAATTTGACTATAACAGGATATGAAGATAATGATAATGAGACAGGTGGCTTAGATACTAATACTGGAAACATAGCCGTGGGAAATGCTTCCCTAGCTCCCCAAAGAAAAGATAATACAAGAAAGACGCGTGGCTTTCGTAAAAAGAGTGCTGGTCGTTCTCATGTGATCAGAGTTTGCCTGCAATTCGTGCAAGGCGCTATAATATTTCGGATGACTGTCTCAAATGAAGCCCCATTGGATTGGCAACACCCCGGTGGCTTGCGCACCGATAGCGTCGTAGGCCCCAGTGGACATCTGTAGGTAGCAGCACACGTCAGCGTTGCGCGGAGAGAAGCTATACTTGAAAAATCGACCTACGTCAAGTGAGGTTTCGGAGGGACAACCCGGGCACATGTCTTGAACCTTGGCGGTAACTGATTTTCCATTGGCGGTGTTCATGATCATTACATCTTTGCCACAGTGGGCACCATTAGCATACAGACCAGGGGGTAAAGCGACCAAGGGGGTACTGTCAGAGTTAGCAGTGCCACACGCGCCGATTCCTCCTTCCTGCGAAAACATAAGCATGCGTGTAAGCATGAGAAATCCAAGCCAAGCTTCAAGTAGGTAAACTGACTTGGTAAAAGTAGGTGGCCTTGGCCCCTCCATCAGATCCAAAAACGTGAGAAATACCGCTGAGGACATTTCCAGTAGTGGCTCCGACATCCGGTACGATATATTTGTCAGGCTTTGATTGTGCCTTTTCTGCAGCGGCTTTGTCAGCAGCTGCTTTGTCGGCGGCAGCTTGATCTGCAGCGGCTTTGTCAGCGGCAGCTTTGTCAGCGGCAGCTTTATCCGAGGCAGCTTTATCCGAGGCAGCTTTATCCGAGGCAGCTTTATCCGAGGCAGCTTTGTCGGAGGCAGCTTTATCGGAGGCGGTTCTGTCTCCAGCGGCTTGGTCGGCAGCTGCTTTGTCTGCAGTGGCTTTGTCGGAAACAGCCTTTTCAGAGGCAGCTTTGGCAGCAGCAGCCCGTTGGGTCGCGTCTTGAGCTTCTGAAGCAGCTTTGGCGTCGGCAACGCCCTTGGCGTTAGCGGTGGCTTGTGCGTCGGCAGCAGCTTTTGCCTCGGCGTCTGACTTTGCTTGAGCAGCGGCTGAATCCGCATCAGCTTTAGCTTTGGCAGCAGCTGCGTCGGCGGCTTTCTGGTCGATAGAGTGATCGGCTACTTTGGCTGGTGGTTGGCGCTCGAGCTGGGTGGTGTTCTGACAGAATATGGCATGGGGATTAACTTGACAGGAAGGAGTGACTACCGGACAAATTATGTGCTTACCTTGGCAGCAAGCTCCTTGGGGGCAACGACTAGCTTGAAGTTGTCAGTATGGTTGGCGACCTTGACAGCTTTGCATGCCGTGACATTGGCGATGCTCGCATTGAAAAACCGGGTGAGGTTGGCAGGCAGAAACTGAGTAATGTTGGCCAGTCCGGAGATGTTGGAGTTCAAAAAATAAGTGAGGTTACCGAAATCGGTGCTGTTCATGGTGTGATTTAATGGCTGCGAAATGTTGGCAAAGTGCGAAGAATTAGCCAGAAGAGATATTTGACGCGAAATTTCTGCGAGCTGTGCTACTTGATCAGCTGTGGGTACGTCCGAACTGTTGCAACCCTAATTGAACAAGTGGTTTGAAAGTTAGCCAAGGGTTCCAATTTTGAGATCCAGTCAAATGTATCTTACCGTTGTGGTTTCAATAGCTCGAATAGTGCCGTTCGGAATAAATACCGGTTTGCCTTCTTGCCCGGCTGTGATGTTGCCAGTGGCATCGCTAGACTTCAGAATGTATAAAGCCTTGACCATGCTCTCAGCATCGAGGTTACATTCCAATGGGATATCTTTGAGGTCCTCAGTTTTCAATCGCGGGTGACAGCAGGTATCGAAGAAGGTTTGCCCTTTACGTAGGTTGCAGCCTAAAGCCAAGTATCGGAAATGATACTGCTGGTAGTCCTCGAGTGAGGCACTGGCCCAATTGGCTGGTGGTGCTTGAGCTACAAAGGTTAGCCGGCGATGTAATTTGGCCGAATGCCTAACATGATAATCCGGGTTAGAAGGAGGGTAAGGTGACGACGTTGAATGTTGGAATGTTGAAGCGTGACTTACGGTACGAGGACTGCTTCGGTGGGAAGCATGAGCGTGGTGAGGCAGATGCCCATGAAAATATTGATCAATGTGATAGACATGATGATTGCCTTGGAATAATCGCGAGGGAAATGAGTGAATGAACGTGGGCGATGGGTCAGACGACAAAAAGAATAGGATTGGATACGTTATTAATATCAGGGCAGCTCAGGCGCAATGGTCAAGAATCGCGGCTTACCGGATAAGAGATAGTTCGGTTCTAAGCTAGAGAAGGATTGGGTCTTGTGCGAGGTATAACGCAAGATGCGTGGGCAGCTTTCTGGGGTATTAGCCAAGAATAATTGCTAGTTTTGTAAAGAAACTGTTATCGGGGGAAGATATTAGCTAATTGATCAAGGGTCAGACACCACGTGCCCTTGGGGAATGGGGCACGGGCAGACTGAGGCATAGACCCTAGACATTGATTGATCCAGAGGTGACGGAGGGCAATGGACTGACGAGCTCACGTTAGCGGATTTGCGTTAAACGGTGCGAAGGAAAGATAGATGTCGTGATGACACTGTATACGAATGAAGGTGGAATGCTAAAGGGTAAAACACCTTGCGCAACGGTAGAAGGAGAGTTAGGACACAGGGCAAGGGTTGAGCCTTGAGGACTGATGTGAATGAAGGACGTTTGTGGATCCTTTGTGAATGGGCCGAGTCGGCACCAATTTATAGCAAAACATAAATGCCGAATGCTCAAAGGGTGTGACCCCCCCCGCAAGCTACTGGCAGGAACGATAAATACTAGCCAGGTTGTGCCTGAGGCCCAAGGCGGAAACAAATAAAACAGGCGAGTGGACCAGCTCACGGACTGCTGTTTGATTTAGGAAAGTGGCCTGGCTCACAGACAGATTTTTGGACAGCCCAGTCCTAGACAACCCCCCCTGGGCACACATGGCCTGCCCCCATTCTTTTTGCCCGGACTGCCTAAGCCACCCACATAATGTGACGGGCTGAGAAGGGCAAGCAGCCGGCTAGCCCTCTATGATTGTTCATGCAGTCTTCGGTGCAAAATGGATAGATCGGTGATTTTCCTGATTTAGTGAAATAAAGCTAAGGTTGTCCGTCGATCGGGTGCAAGTAAGTGTCTCGGCTGATGTTCCCTTGAAAAGCTTCTCGGAGGCAAACGCTCTGCTTGGATTCCATAGATACATAGTTGTTGGAATCCGCCTGCAACGACGCAGGTCCATACACCACCTTGGTATGATCGTAGCACCAGGAAAGACAAGTGTTCTTGGGTACAAGTACCTGCGATCGCCGACCGACTCTAATCTCACATCTTTAGTTTCAAGAGTGACACTCCTGCTGCAGCTGACATCACCAAGACATACGGCTTTATGTTAAATGTTTTAGTCCTGAGGACACAAAAACCAAAGGTACCATTGGTCTCTGAACTGACTGTGAACCTGATCACGGAATGAAGCGTAGCTCAAGTACGATGCTTCTCCAGATGGCATGCTTCCTGCAATCCATGCGTATGTATGCACATTTGATGCTACTATTTTGATTCTCTGTTGGCACTCCCTGAGTTTCGGAAGAAACTGTGATCCCAACCTCCATCAGAGTGGAGAGAAAAGTGCTGAAGGCTTTCTGATTCGCGGGTTAGATTCGTTTTTGAGACTGCAGCTTTCCGAGTTTCAAACATAATGTTGACGAGAGCGGATCGTGACGCAAATTCCTCATTCAGCTGATATTCATGGCGCGAAATATTATATCACCCACTGCAAGGTTATGTATGTAGGACGGGTCAACCTGCCAAGGGGCTTGGTGAGCTGACTTATTTTTCAATGTTGGGTACATATTCCTCTCTTGAGAGTTGAGCATATATGTCTAAAGTTGTACATGAGCTAAATGAGCTGAGTATATATAGCAGGAGCCGGAGTGTCGCCCTCTGATGGAAAAAGCAATGCCATGTGCCACTCAGTTTTCGTTTTATTATTCAAAACATCCCACATGGGTAGCGCCTCTGCAACTCGAGCCGATGGGTTAACGTAAGAGAGTTTGTGTTACTATGATCTAGCAACTTTCGACCGAGTTGACGATGGTCCGGGATTTGTAGTCCAATAGCTAAGTGAAAGGCTCTGAAGAGGGTAATTAGAAAGATTTAAACAAGCACACACTCGCAGAGGGGACAATCTGAGGTACAAGCAGCAGTAGATGGAGTGGTTCAACTTACACCCCAGCCAACTTCGTGCTGAGTTGTGGGTCAAGATCTAATAAAAGATGGATACATATTCATCAGGAGAAGCGCTGTAAAAATAAGTGACGCGTGTTTGTCTAATCGAAGAAAGCTTGTTTTGACACATGCGACTTGTGGTGTTCAAAATTGCATAAGATGTGTTTACATAAAATCATAAACTACACCACGGGTGCACCCCTAGTTCAAAAAAAACGTCCGGGGAACGGATTTCTATTCTTTTGACAGCTCGGATGCCTTGAAGGTGTTTTCTCAAGGCGTTCCCAATGGTTTCTACCCGTTCCAGGGACGTTGGTGGAACTTCGACCCGTCTCAAGAACCAAAAGGGTTCTCAGCACGAGTTGAGAACGCCTTCGGACGACTTGAAAACCACTTTTGGTTTTCAAGTTGTCTGAAAAACCAAAAGTGGTTCTGATGAAGCCTTGGAAACCAAGAGTGGTTTCCAAGGCGTCATCAGAACGGCTCACAATTGGCTTGGAAACCACTTTTGGGTTCCAAGCCATCATGAGAACGGTTCGCGATATGTTCGTGATTTGTCTTGGCATCCGCACAACCTCCCAATGTCGGGGGGGTTACACCTTGCAGATTCTCCCCCTCGAGATTCTCAGGGGGGGGGGATGGGCAAATGTCCATCACCGCCGAGGATGATGGGCTCAAGTGCCCATTCACCACCGGAGGCAGGGGGGTTGGTTAGGATTATAAAAGGACTGCTGATGTGCGGTCCTTTCAGCCCAACCCTCATCCACCTGCCCTGCCATCTAAGCCCCCCTCAAACATTGTCCTCTATATATGTACTAAGCCCTCATACACACATACATACACCCCATAATCCCCCTGATGCCTCCCCCCCCCCCCAGCTTGTTATTATATATGACCCCTCTCTGTGTGATAATCTCCTCAACCTCATCTCACCTGAGAAGGCATGTGGCAACCATCCATCCAAAGCCACCACTACTATGCCTGCTCTTCCTACCACTGGGAGATTTTACCGCTTCAAAGCCAAAGTGTTTGCACAACTTGATTTGGTGCACATCAACTTCAAATTTGGGGGAGTCCTCAAATATGAAGATGCTGCCGGCAATGTTGAATGGGTTGGCCGCATCCACCGGGGGAAATTCATCAAACAGTACCCCCTTCCAGTAAAGTACAGGTTATTCCAGAGCCTTTTGGACAAGCTACCACAACAAAAGGACGCCTCGGCATCTCTGTGCATCAAGTTTTCAAGAGGATACATGAATTCTTTGGCTGAAGAATGTGATCAGGTAAGGAGCTTTATTTTGTTCACATTATAGATTTTTAGCTGATAATCCTCTTGTTTGTTGTAGTACCCAAGTGCAAGCACTACTGAGTCAAGCATGAGTCATCTCTCATGGCCTCCATCAGAATAGGACGCCTACATAGTTGGCCCTGATTGTCTCTGCACACTGCTATTTATTGTTTCCCTAAGATCAATCAATGTCATGTTTTTGCAAGCTTGTTTGTTTTTATTTCAGCAAAAGATATTCCATTTGGCCATGAAATTCTTGTCCAAAACACATGCATTTTTCTGAGTACTTTTTTGGATTGTGATCTGTCAGGTGCAATTGCAGTGCCCATGATGTTGTAATACCTCTGGCTGTTGTACCATACACATTGGCAACTTTTCATATCTAGAAGTCTTTTTCACTTGCGCACTGATTGAATCATAACAAAAATTGATTCATGGACAGAATAGAGTAATGGCCATGAAACACACACACACATCATTTATGGGGATGAGAGCTTGATGCTCCATGAGGACCATAACTGTGGTAATATGGGGAATTTTCTGCCACATTAGTGGTGAAATTAGGGTTGTATGATGCATGCCTTTCCACATGTGGATTGTAAGAGGCCCTTCTTTCCAGATGAGGGTGGAAACTGAGGTTGTTGGAAGAGCTTGATGCAACAGGTGTACTATGATTTTGCCAATCATGCATCCTTGCTGATTTAAGCGGGGAAGTTCCTTGGGGGTAAGAAGATGTGCTTGAATGGAAATCAGCACCATAATGTGGATGCAAAAGATGTGGATTGTAAGATGCCCTCCTTTCCAAATGGGGGCTGAAAATGAGGCGGTTGGATGAGCTTGATGGTATAGGTGTACTATGATGGTGCAGGGAAGATGCTTGGGGGTAACACAATGTGCTTGAATTGAAATTGGCACCATAATGTGGATGTAATAATGGGGTTGGACTATTGGAAGGGAAATTGGTGTTCATTGGGCATGATGGATATTTATTCCTTGACCTTGTTGGATATTCTAGTGATTGTGCCTCATGTGATGTGTGGGTTTGTGACACTAATGTGTTGTTGGATATTCTGACATTTCTTGCCTTCCTTTGTGGTACAGTCTGATCCCATTTTGCTTGACCCAAATATGCTGCTTCATGCATTTCTGCATCTGTTATGTGAGCCTTGTCTAATCTGGATACTATTTGGTGAAACACTGGATGATGATGAGAAAATGCATTCACCAGATAGCTGTTAAAGCATGTGTGTTTTATTTCACAGGTCACAGTAGTACCTTCTTGGCGGGCACTTCTTTGCCTGCTTGATACCAAAGCTTGACACTTACCGTCATAGCAATTGTGTTGGACATTTAAACAACATAAAATTTGCTAATTCAATGTGAAAACACTAGAGTTAGATTGTAAATTTTTCACATGTAAAAAGTTCTCTCACTCACTTGTGCTGGAACATATCTTACTACCAATTCTTTTTCCAATATCCTCATCTTACAATCCTGCTGTAAACCCTTGATCTTACATTTTTCAATTTGTAAGATGTAATTTTGCTGGCCAACTTGCCAAATTGAAAGAACACTCCCAACATATTGGTTATTTTCCTGGTTATTTGAATTTTTGGGCATTTGAGTCATTGCCTTCTTTATACATAAATATATATGATTGAAACACTCACAAGTACAAATGATCCCTTGGAAACTTTATTATTATCATTCAGCTGCAAAGTTCCAACCTGTGTAATTTCTGAATTTGGATAATTATGTCTGACTTCATGTGGAACTGGTTCCTCATGACCTTCATGCACTTTAGATGCTTTGAAATAGGATTGTTCATCCACTTTGGGGTTGTATCCCATGGACTTTTGTATTAGTGGATTACCTGAGAACATTCTCATGACATTGTCTGAGGCTTGGAGATATTTGTGTTGTGTATCATCCCACATGTAAGCTCCTGAGAGTATTAGGCGCATCACTTGGTAATTACTGAAACTGATGGCTATATCTCTGCCTGGACTGAGTTGATTTGTGTGAATAGAAGCTGTCCTCAGTTGTCCATTGTAGCTTTCAAACTTCTCAGTTGCAAATAAGGTAGCCGGGCCAAATCTTTTGATTGAGTCAGGTAGATGTAATAGCATGTGGAATTTTGGCTTATTTGCCCATTGGGCAGTCATTTTGACAATTTTATACGTGAATATCTTAATTTGATCTTCTAATTCCTTTATGTACTTGTTCATGTTGTCTATATGAGTTTGGAAAATCAGTCTGCCAATGCAGCATAATGGGATCCATAGTTCCTTCTCTGACTTGCTCATAAAGGGAAAGTATACAAATGGTGCCAACTGTAATACTGTGCGGAAGTCTTTGCCCAAGTAACTCTTCCAGTGTGCAATCATGTATTTAGCCTGAATAGGTGGAATATTCATACCATTTGTGATGAAGGAGTTCAAATGTGCCTCCATTTTTGAAAAGTCCTTTTTTTTATCCATGAAGTCCCGTAACAGATACTTGCCAATCCCTAGTGAGAAAACATGTAGAATTTTGACTGGGGTATCTAGGCATCCATCAAATTCTTTCAGGTGAGCAAATGTATTGCATAGCCTGTGTGGTTCCTCTTGTTCTATCATGAGGATCATTTGGCTTTCTTCAGGGTTATTATGCCTCAATGCTATGAGTTTGTCTTGTAGCTTATCTGTCAAGCCCAAATGATCCATGTGGGTTTCATATTCCTTCTTTGACTGAGTGGTCAGAATTTTCCATGAGCTCTTGGTCTTCTCAACAGTTTGTGTCCATATTCTTGCAAAAGGTTTCAAAGGTATCCCAAAGAAATCCTTTATGTATGAGATGGATCTTTTGTCTGACATTTCATCTACATGCAAATGGCACATCCTGCAGGGGTTCTTGCAAACCCCAGGAATTGGGGTATTTGTGACCTCAGCTGACATAGGTGAATCTCCTAGATAACAAAGAACCACACTCATGAATACAACCTCTTGATGAATACTGGAATCATATGCAAAACTGCCATTGGTGATCAAAAAGCTAGGGAAAAATATCTTGTCAGTGAAAAATATAATATAATACCAATTCCAAGAAAGAGGAATATGGTGTACTTCATATCTTCAACAATAGACTCTCCCAATTCCAAAGCCCCTGCTTCATTGGACGTAGTAACGAAATGACAATTATACTCCATGTTGCTATGCTCTGGAGGTAGGCCACTCAATGTCATATAGAAGGAGACATGTTTGTTCCATTGTTTTGGTATGTTCCCAGAAGTATCGTCTGAGTAAAGTGTAATGGGGACATGGCGAATTATCTTTCCATTGGCTTTAGATCTCCAAGGGTTGGGGACTGGGATTGCTACTTTAGGGGCCCACTCTGGTCCTTCAAGAATTTGACCCCGTATTCTATCCCTGAAAGATTTTCCAGATACAATTGGAAACTCTGAATATATCTTGTCAAATCTGTCTATAGGAACATTGTGCAAATCAGGTGAATTGTAACTTATGTTTTCAGGTACTATGATTGCCAGCTGCCTTGTCTCATCTTGGCATTCTGTGTCTTGATATTCATTCATCCTTGGCACAATGCATTTAGCATGTAGCACATCATTCATCTTGAAGAAGAATATTGGTATGACAATTTCCTGATCTGGCCCTTGTAGTGTAATTGGCTCAAATATATAATAGTGTTGATTACCACTCTGAACCATCTGTACTCTTCCCTCCCGAGATAAATGCTCCCTCCACTTGGCACTTTGATATAGTGCATGGATATTCATACCATTGGTCTCATGTGGATAAAATTCCAAATGTTTATTCACATAGGGATTTACAAGCTCCTGGATTGCCAAGAGATGATAGAAAATTCAGTAAGCTCCAAAATAACTACATTTATATAATGGTATAAAATCAACCCACATGACATATGATATCTTTCACACTGAGGGAAAAGCACTTGTTGTTCAAAACGGATAACTTCTCATTAATGTTGATTTTCAGCATCCTACGGATTCTGTCCCTGCTCCTCCTGAGTGTATTCCAGTGGGGTAGGCACACATTGCAAACATGGAGTATTAAGCGGATCTGGTGGTACATGCTTCGTGACAATACATTGTGAAAGTGGCCAAGAATCAGTGCACCAATCAGATACTGAAGATAAATATACCATGTTAGAATATTATCTCCTCCTCCCTCTGAGGCAACAGAGAAATTACATACCATTTTTGAAGGAAATGGATACCACATTCCATTTGTATTACAATAGCCATCATTAATAGGTTCATTATCACCTTCTAATATTTCAGGGTCTTCAATGAGGTCCCCAGAGAGGCCTGATATTGGATCATCAATGAGCCACTCAAGAGGGTTGAAGGCCTTTTCTGAAAGCTCATCTGAATTATCTTCACCTCCCCCAAATCCCATTCCCAAACTATCATTGAAGTCCAACAGGGCTGTGACATTCTTGTTCAACATCCATTGTATCAAGACCTTCATAATTGTAGAGGGGACATTGTGTAGAGGCAGAACTTTCATAGATGGATGTATTATTTTTCTGTGCATGACCCACATAGTCCTCCAGGGCTGATGTCTTTTCCAATCTGTGTCCAAATATTGTGATCTGCTTATGACTTTCAGAGGCCAAGTGCTTATGAATACTTCTCAAATTTAGCAGCTTTCCTCCACATGTAATACACTTAAATTTTTCCACTCCACCATCTTGTGGTACTATCTCAAAGCCTGCCAAAATAGGAACATGGATCAGAGATGTGGCCCTTTTTATCTTTCTCAAGAAGAAAATTAGTTGCTACTGACCAGGGATCTTCATGAAAACTTATTTATGAATCTTTTTTCTAGGGAACCACTGAATTATTAGTAGTGGGAAGCAATATTAATTTTTGGGGTGCATGGGCCATGAAGGACATAGACTGCACCCCTTTGTATGGAACAAGGAAGTCATTCCGGGTGTGCCCTTCAGTTTCACACCCTGTATGTAGTGTCACACCTGTGACAGATGGCTCAAACACGCCTTGGCCCGGAGTCAGATATATCCCTGCCTCCAAATCCTGGCTGGAACATCCATCATGGACCAGTATCCCCACCACCCCTACAAACCTCCCCTCGCCCCCTCTGACAATCCCCACCACCGCTACAACGGTCAACCTAACACACCAAGTCAAAACAATACCAAAGCCCCACCCAATTCAACCATCCCCCCGACTGTTTCATCCCTAGCCCCGCCACCTATGAATCCAGCCCCGCAATCCAAAACGTATGTCCCTCCGCAATGGCCCAAGATGATGAGCCCGTACCGCCACCAAGGACCGGGTGAGTTTCTTCCCCCATTCATCATCTACAGGCAGACTTTTCTGACTAACCAAAACAAAACCCTTGACAGATCTCCTTCCCTCGCCCCGGGAGGGTCAAGTCGGACCGATCCGAAATCAGCCGGGTAGCCAAACGTTAAACTCCCCCCAGGAATTCTGTACACCGGCTCGTAGGACAATGATACATGTTAGTAACTCTGATCCCGATGGATCAGATGTTACTAACATGTCCGAACCTCCCTCCAGTCTCAACTCCAGCCGGTCATCCCTACTAACGACATCTGGCGGGAGGCTCACCAGTTGCTCTATTGACGCCCTTCGCACCCGGCTGGAGTTGATGGGCGATTGATTCCGCCTCAACGACAACATGATTCAGTGGGCTCAAAATCTTGTTGATGTAAGATTAATTTTCCCTTTCTCGCTCCCACGCTTACTAACAAGCCCGTCTCCGTAGATGCCCGAAGAGGAGCTGTGGCTCATGAACATCATGATTACCCTCAACGGGCAAATACATCCACCACCGTCGTCCGCCATCCAAGAGGCCACCGGTGAGGCCAAATGGTTTTCCTCAGAAGTCCAACAGTTCCTTTGCGGCCAGGTGCGTGAGGTGCTATTGCGTCCTGATATCGAGGCTTATGGGCGGCAATTGGCAAAAAAACAACTTATAGATAAGTGTCCTTTCTTTATTGTCAAGGTAAGCCACGAGGTACTATTCGCCCTCGTTGGGCATATGATTGCTAACTTGTTTATGATTACTAACACATTTATGCTGGCAGGGGGTGATGGAACAGCAGAGCCCCACCTTCAAGGCTGCCCACATGCCGTGTGACTTCCATAGCAACCCAGACTACACATCCAAACTCAACCAACTTATCGGCGCCATCCTCAAGTCAGAGAAGAACAATTTCTCCAATCTACTACGAATTGGGCTGGTGCCCACGACTGCAAGGGCCACGCTACTACCGCCACCATCCTTGGATAGCATGCTCGCCGATGTTTACAGCAACATGGATCCTCAATTTGCCGGACTCAGCCAATCGATGATCGTTAGCAATCAGCGCATCACTCCATCATGCCGGGCCCGGTTGGCCTACATCCAAGCAATGATCAACCTGAACCGACTCGCCCGGATTGCCAGCCCGGGCTTTCCCATACGATGTTTTTGGGAGGATATCAATTGAGATCTAGCTAGCCGCAGAGGCAAGTCGACCATGTACAATGGCATGTTCGGACACCTTGTTCTGGCGCGGGACAAGCATCTTTGGGATGAATGCAAGACAGTCAATGACTGGACCAAGGATGACCAGCAGCTCCCAACCGAAAGCAAGGTCTTGGCTGGACTTGCGTCACCAAACGCCCACGGTGCTCTCCACCAAGAGGGCGGAGAGAGATAAGTCTTGATGGGGATGATAGTCTCCCCAATCATCCCATTCATCTTTTTTTTTTTTGTCATTTCCCCCTATTCTGCTTATTATACTACATGTAAATACATGATATTGCAACATACGCAAGCAATACATACAACATGTCCCCACTCCAATAGCTCAGCAAGCCACTCCCCGACTGCCATTTTGCACGGGTCGCATTCAAGCAGGCAAGCCAGCTAGGTCAGCACCTAGCTGACCTGGCTCAGAGACGTGCCAAAAACGCCCAACGGGCGTCTTCAGACGTGCCAAAGCCGCCCAATGGGCGACTTCGAAACGCCTGGGAAATGTCTGCGAGGCAGATCCTCATCCGCCTCGGAGGCGCCTTAGCTGGAAGAACGTTTGAAAGTCGTCTCAGCAGACGGCTCCCAGGCGCCTTCGGTTCTCACTCGAAGTCGAGGACTTACTGCTGGGCGCCTGGGTGACGCCTCCAAAGACGCCTGGCAGACGAAGCAGGGCAATGGTTCTTTGGCGAAATTGACCGAATCATCAAATACCTCCCTCAGGATATGGAGATTGTTTTTGCCTGGTGCCCAGGGCATAAGGACATCCTTGGGAACGAGATGGCGGACCAGCTGGCAAAAGAGGCGGTAGAGTCCCCCTCTACCCCTTTTTTGTCAGTCAAGGGTAATTTGGTGAAGATAAGACGAAAAGTCTTACTAGACCTATTGCTTAATAAACCAACCCCCTCGAGTCTCCCCATTTCTCTCAGTTCTCTCATTAACCAATTGGCTTCTGGCCATAGTACGCTGGAGCACTTCTTATTTAAGATTAACAGGAGCGTGGACCCCCTCTGTTCGAAATGTGGCAGCAGGGAAACAGTCAGTCACATTTTGAATTTCTGTCCAATGACGAAATCCCACAGGAAGGATCTCCGAAGGAATCTCTGGCGAATGAAGATCCGTTACAACTCAAACAAGTTGGAGGGGCTGTTGGGGAATCGGAAGGCGGAGAAACCTTTGGCAAATTTCCTCATAGATATCAATTGGTTCAAGGAGCAACTTTTGAGTTAACCCTTGAAAACTGATTTCCTTGTTTTTTAAAAAATAAAATTAAAAATAAAAATAATCTGTGTTATTTTTTCCTTTTCTTTTCTTTTCTTCTTTCTTTCTCGTTTCCATTCTTCCTTTTTATTTCATGTTATCATCTCATTGCATTATTGAATAACAGCTAAAAATTTGTAGTTGTGTTTGGTTTTGTTTTCTCTCAAGTGCTTCGCACCACTTTTTGGTTGTTACTAAGATTCATAGTGTGCAATGCCATAGGCCAAATTACACTTAAAAAAAAAAAAAAAAAAAAAAAAAAAAAAAAAAAAAAAAAAAAAAAAAAGACAAAATCCTATGCTACTGAATAGGATTTTGACGCCTTCCAGGCGCCTAGCAGGACGACTTGGAGGCGCCCGAATGTGTCGGTGGTGTACTTACTCTGATCGGGCGGCGGTAGCAGGATTAGTGTGACTACAACAGTGATAGCTCGATATCAGAGCCAGGCATTCTTTAACTGTTTCCTGGAATTGCTGTTAGATTGATGCACTTTTCTCTCAGGTCCAGGGAGCCAGATGCAGTTCAAAGGACCATATAAGGAAAGATCCAGCTCCGATATTCTACATATAACTAAGCAAATGGCCTTTGCGAGCCAAACAAACCCTGACAAGGTTGTACAGTTTCTAACGCCGAGGGCGACATGACCTGTTCAGTTTCTAACGCCGAGGGCGACATTAAAGAAACTTAATTGAATTTTTTTTTCGCTTTTTTTTTTTGCTTTTTTTTTCGCGTTTTTTTCCGCTTTTTTTTTCGCTTTTTTTTTGCTTTTTTTTTCGCTTTTTTTCACTTGTGTCAGTTTTTTTTCACTGTTTTTTTCACTTTTTTCACTGTTTTTTCACTTTTTTTTTTCACTTTTGTCACTTTTTTTTTGCACTTTTTTTTGCACTTTTTTTTTTTTGCACTTTTTTTTGCACTTTTTTTGGCTCTTTTTTTTGGCTGTTTTTTTTTTGGCTCTTTCTTGCTTTTTTGTTTTGTTTTCTGCTTTTGCTTTTTTTTTTGGCTTTTTTTTTTGGCTTTTTTTTTTTGGCTTTTTTTTGGCTTTTTTTTTTGGCTTTTTTTTTTTTTGTTCACTATTTTTTTGTTTTCTGTTTTTACTTTTTTGTTTTGCTTTTTTTTTTGCTTTTGTTTGTTTGTTTTGTTTGTTTTGCTTTTTTTTGTTTTGCCTTTTTTGTTTTTGTTTTTGCTTTTTTTTTTGCTTCTGTTTTTGCAATTTTTTTTTTTTTTTCTTTTTTTTTTTTTTCTTTTTTCTTTTTTTTTTTTTTTTCTTTTTTCTTTTTCTTTTTTCTTTTTTCTTTTTTTTTTCTTTTTTTTTTTTTTTTTTCTTTTTTTTTCTTTTTTTTTTTTCTTTTTTCTTTTTTTTTTCTTTTTTCTTTTTTCTTTCTTTCTTTTTTCTTTTTTTTCTCTTTTTTTTTCTTTTTCTTTTTTTTTTTCTTTTTTTTTTTTCTTTTTTCTTGTTTCTTTTTTTTTTTCTTTTCTTTTTTCTTTTCTTTTTTCTTTTTTCTTTTTCTTGCTCTTTTTTTTTTTTTTTTTTTTGCTCTGTTTTTAATTCTCTTGCTTTTTTTTTTTTGTCTTTTTCTTTTTCTTTTTTCTTTTTGTTTTGCTTTTTCTTGTCTTTTTCTGTTTGTTTTTCTTCTTTTTTGGTCATTTTTTTTGCATGACTTATTGTTTTCACCACCTCTTTCACTAGCAAACCACTACTTTGCCAACAAACCAATAACCATTTATAACACCCATCATGTTGCTACCAACCAAAGTACATATATTGTAGACTGTTGCTGGCAACCAAGTCACATTATTTAGTTAATGTTGCTACCAACAGCTACCAACAACTAATTAATCAAACTGCTGCTACGCTTTCTCCAGCCACAAATAGAGCTCTTCTTCACCTGACATCTTCCACTCCCCAATTATATCCCACTGTTACTACCATCATTCTTCAAAATAATAATCCACCACATACTCTTATTGCATCTGACACATACTCTTATTGCATTTTACTTTTCTGCTCCATTAATCTACAATGAACTGGAATATTGATGAATTGAGAAGAGCATACAACAGGGAAAGAAATGCTAGGTTTTGTCAAAGGGACTTGAATTCTCTACTCAATCTGCCACCACCCCTAACCCCAATCATTTCCACCATCCATCATCTCCTGTAACTATTATTATTTTTTCAACTCTCACAATTCTCCAAGTCATCAGCACTTCCAATGTAGTTTAATCATTAATCACCACCCTTCCCATATTCAGCATCTACACAATGACCCTCAACACACCATCCACATTCCCATCAATTCTCTCAACATTCTCATCAAATCTCTCACCAACTCCAATCCTCAAGGTCCCGTCCAATCTCTCAGCAAGTTCCATCCCCAATGTCCCAGCAAATATCTTATCAACTACCAGCCTCAGTTTCTCATCAGAGATCTCATCATATCCATTCACTTACTCCCCATCAAAACTACCATTCAACTCACTCCCCAATCCAGTTGAATCAAAATCATGTCCCATCACAAAGGCATCCATTGTCTCAAATCACTCAACTGATGTCTCATAACCACACCCGTGGAATTACCAATTAGACCAATAGAATTAATAAAACTCCTAAATCTCCCTCCAGGGTTTCCATTTCTAACTTGGTCCATTCCAAAATCTTTCTCCCAAAAATCAGATTAATATCAATGCCAACTATGATAACTCCTCAAACCTTCCTTCTGTAGAGCAAACATCACACTTGGAGGATGATCTTCCAGAAACCAATTGGGAACAGCTTCTAAATCAGGTTGATCATCATTTTTCCCAGATTGGATTTGAAAATCCTGCAGGTTCTGTTGTGGATGACCATCCTTTAATGAATGAAAATGAAAACTATGTAGCCAAAAACATTCCCAGATAAATTTTTGCAAGGTTGGGTTCCAAGTTTCAGACCACACACACTGAGAAGAGAGAGGCAATGTCCATTATGCCAGGCCATACTATTTCAAGGCAAGACAAATGCCCTCTGCCGTTTCTCTGGGAGGATCAACATAAATCAACCACTCCCTCCTACAGATTTACTCCAGCTTTTCAAAGATGCAACTCAAGACCACTTGCCTCTCAAGGAAATCAACTGATAAGTTCCATACATTTTACAAATAGCAGCTATGCATTTACTTCACTTGGTATAAACTGTGCTACAAGATCTGCTTTGAACAACCAAGGACAAGGTAATATACTTTCAAGGTGAAGGAGAAAATTCACCACAATATTGGAAGCTTCATGCCAATGTCTCAGGAAGTCCCAAAATTCTTGCAGCTCTACATATACAATAATGGACATGAGTTTGAAAATCTTCATATTCATGGTCAACATTTCCTCCCAGAGCTTATGACAAGGATTCAATAAATACTTCACTGGTGCAATCCTCTCATACGCCAGTTTGAGCATTTAGCATCTGAAATCACTCCAAACCGCTAAGGCTTACAGAAACGGCAACAAATGTGGACCAAAGAGTTTATCACCTCCCAATAGGGGACCAAATTGCAGCCATCTGGGTAGAAGGTATTTCTTTCTTTTTCACTTTCACTAATTTGTCATGCTCTGAAATTTCTTACCGTGAAGGCAATGTCCTTTGAAAACAGCCACAAGGGATGTTATCATCAAGTATTGTGGTCAATCCCTTGCAAGAGTATCTGAATTAGACAGCAAATATGACCCTCTCCATTATGTGCTCTTACATCCAAATGGAGATCTTGGTCAGAGTCCTGAACTCAAGCAGGAAATGCCACTTTCAACTGCCTTGAAATATTATTCTCTACAGATGGCCTTCCGCAATCCATCAACACGTGTGCAGCTGGGGATCCTCACTTTCAGCAATTTTCTATCTGGTTGGGAATGTAGAAGGTATCACTGATTTTTCAAACAAGATACAGCTGCCTGCTTCAATGGTAATTCATGGTGGATCCTACAAGGAAAATTTGGATCATCTCATCACACAACTATTCCCACATATTTCCAGGTCTTTCTCCCAACATGATTACTTTTTGGACTGGGCTATTCTTTGCTGCAAGAATGTTTCAGTCAACCATATAAATGCTAGGATCTTGCAAGATATTCCATCAGAAGACAGGAATTATAAAATCTATGATTCAGTGGAAGATGACCCCCAAAGCCTACACTTACAGGAATAAATAAATAGTCTAACAATTTCAGGCTTTTCACCTCACATTTTGAAATTGAAAAGGGGCTTCCCAATAATAATGCTGAGGAACCTTGATAGAACAATGGGACTACATTGATTGTGGAAAACCTGGGCCCAAATGTTATTCAGCAAAGGTAATTTCAGGAAATAGAGTCAATAACTTGGTGGCTATACCACACATTCCCTTCTAATCAGACCCTGATGAGTCTGTATTGCCTTTCAAGCTCATACGGAAACAATTCCCCGCAAATCTACGGAAACAATTCCCCGTAAATCTGGCTTTCTCAATAACTATAAACAAATCTTAAGGCCAGAAAATTGGAAATGTAGGTATTTAGTCATGGACAACTCTATGTTGCATTGTCACAAAGTAAGTCCAGCCGTACTACAAAGGTAGTAGTCCCTCAACCTGAATTTGGCCTTCCTTCATATGAAACATCAAATATTGTTTTTTTTTGCTTTTGTTTTTTTTGCTTTTTTTGTGTTCACTTTTTTTTTTTCTGTTTTTACTTTTTTTTATTTTGCTTTTATTTTGCTTTCTATTTTGCTTTTGTCTGTTCACTTTTTTTTGTTTTCTGTTTTTACTTTTTTTGTTTTGACTTTTTGTTTTGTTTTGTGTTGTTTTGTTTTGCTTTTTTTGTTCACTTTTTTTTGTTTTCTGTTTTTACTTTTTTGTTTTGTTTTGTGTTGTTTTGTTTTGCTTTTTTTTGTTCACTTTTTTTTTGTTTTCTGTTTTTACTTTTTGTTTTGTTTTGTGTTGTTTTGTTTTGTGTTGTTTTGTTTTGTGTTGTTTTGTTTTGTTTTGCTTTGCTTTTTTGTTTTGCTTTTTTGTTTGCTTTTTGTTTTGCTTTTTTGTTTTGCTTTTTTTGCTTTTTGTTTTGCTTTTTGTTTTGCTTTTTTGTTTTGCTTTTTTGTTTTGCTTTTTGTTTTGCTTTTTTGTTTTGCTTTTTTGTTTTGCTTTTTTGTTTTGCTTTTTTGTTTTGCCTTTTTTGTTTTTGCTTTGTTTTTCTGCTTTTGTTTTTGCAATTTTTCCCTCTTTTATCTTTATCTTTTTTCTTTTTTCTTTTTCTTTTTTTCTTTTTTTCTTTTTTCTTTGCTCTTTTTCTTTCTTTGCTCTTTTTTTAATTCTCTTGCTTTTTTTTGCATGAGCTGTATTCTTTTTCTTTTGTCCCTCTTTTTGTTTTGCTCCTTCTTTTTCTGTTTGTTTTACATACTTATTTGGTCATTTTTTTTGACATTGTGCACACTTCTTCACTAAAGCAACCAATACTGTTGCCAACAACCAATATCACATTATAACAACCAATCATGTTGTTACAAACCAAAGTACATATAATATTGCAGACTGTTGCTTGCAACCAAGTCACATCATTTAATTAATGTTGCTACCAACAGCTACCAACAACTAATTAATCAAACTGCTGCAACCCTTTCTCCAGCCACAAATAGAGCTCTTCTTCACCTGAAATCTTCCATTCCCCCCAATAATATCCCACTTTTACTACCATCATTCTTCCAAATAATAATCCACCACATACTCTTATTTCATCTGACACATACTCTTATTGCATTTTACTTTTCTGCTCCCATTAATCTACAATGAACTGGAATATTGATTACCTCAGAAGAGCATACAACAGGGAAAGAAATGCTAGGTTTTGGCAAAGGGACTTGAATTCTCTACTCAATCTGCCCACCACCCCTAACCCCAATCATTTCCACCATCCGTCATCTCCTGTAACTAATTATTATTTTTTCAACTCTCACAATTCTCCAAGTCATCAGCACTTCCAATGTAGTTTAATCATTAATCACCACCCTTCCCATCTTCAGCATCTACACAATGACCCTCAAACACACCATCCACATTCCCATTGATTCTCTCAACATTCTCATCAAATCTCTCACCAACTCCAATCCTCAAGGTCCTGTCCAATCTCTCAGCAAGTTCCATCCCCAATGTCCCAGCAAATATCTTATCAACTACCACCCTCAGTTTCTCATCAGAGATCTCATCATATCCATTCACTTACTCCCCATCAAAACTACCATTCAACTCACTCCCCAATCCAGTTGAATCAAAATCATGTCCCATCACAAAGGCATCCATTGTCTCAAATCACTCAACTGATGTCTCATAACCACACCCATGGAATTACCAATTAGACCAATAGAATTCATAAAACTCCTAAATCTCCCTCCAGGGTTTCCATTTCTAACTTGGTCCATTCCCAAAATCTTTCTCCCAAAAATCAGATTAATATCAATGCCAACTATGATAACTCCTCAAACCTTCCTTCTGTAGAGCAAACATCACACTTGGAGGATGATATTCCAGAAACCAATTGGGAACAGCTTCTAAATCAGGTTGATCATCATTTTTCCCAGATTGGATTTGAAAATCCTGCAGGTTCTGTTGTGGATGACCATCCTTTAATGAATGAAAATGAAAACTATGTAGCCAAAAACATTCCCCAGATAAATTTTTGCAAGGTTGGGTTCCAAGTTTCAGACCACACACACTGAGAAGAGAGAGGCAATGTCCATTATGCCAGGCCATACTATTTCAAGGCAAGACAAATGCCCTCTGCCGTTTCTCTGGGAGGATCAACATAAATCAACCACTCCCTCCTACAGATTTACTCCAGCTTTTCAAAGATGCAACTCAAGACCACTTGCCTCAAGGAAATCAACTGATAAGTTCCATACATTTTACGAATAGCAGCTATGCATTTACTTCACTTGGTATAAATTTTTGCTACAAGAGCTGCTTTGAACAACCAAGGACAAGGTATATATACTTTCAAGGTGAAGGGGAAAATTTACCACAACATTGGAAGCTTCATGCCAATGTCTCAGGAAGTCCCAAAATTCTTGCAGCTCTACATATACCATAATGGACATGAGTTTGAAAATCTTCATATTCATGGTCAACATCTCCTCCCAGAGCTTATGACAAGGATTCAATAAATACTTCACGGTGCAATCCTCTCATACGTCAGTTTGAGCATTTAGCATCTGAAATCACTCCAAACCGCTCAATAAGGCTTACAGAAACGGCAACAAATGCGGACCAAAGAGTTTATCACCTCCCAACAGGGGACCAAATTGCAGCCATCTGGGTAGAAGGTATTTCTTTCTTTTTCACTTCCACTAAGTTGTCATGCTCTGAAATTTCTTACCTTGAAGGCAATGACCCTTTGAAAACAGCCACAAGGGATGTTATCATCAAATATTGTGGTCAATCCCTTGCAAGAGTATCTGAATTAGACAGCAGATATGATCCTCTCCATTATGTGCTCTTACATCCAAATGGAGATCTTGGTCAGAGTCCTTAACTCAAGCAGGAAATGCCACTTTTAACTGCCTTGAAATATTATGCTTAAAAGTTGGCCTTCCGCAATCCATCAACATGTGTGCAGCTGGGGATCCTCACTTTCAGAAATTTTCTATCTGTTGGGAACGTAGAAGGTATCACTGATTTTTCAAACAAGATACAGCTGCCTGCTTCAATGGTAATTCATGGTGGATCCCACAAGGAAAATTTGGATCATCTCATCACACAACTATTCCCACATATTTCCAGGTCTCTCTCCCAACATGATTACTTTTTGGACTGGGCTATTCTTTGCTGCAAGAAAGTTTCATCAGCCATATAAATGCTAGGATCTTGCAAGATATTCCATCAGAAGACAGGAATTATACAAGCTATGATTCAGTGGAAGATGACCCCCAAAACCTATACTTACAGGAATAAATAAATAGTCTAACAATTTCAGGCTTTTCACCTCATATTTTGAAATTGAAAAGGGGCTTCCCAATAATAATGCTGAGGAATCTTGATAAGGCAATGGGACTACATTGATTGTAGAAAACCTGGGCCCAAATGTTATTTATGCAAAGGTAATTTCAGGAAATAGAGTCAACAACTTGGTGGCTATACCACACATTCCCTTCATATCAGACCCTGATGAGTCTGTATTGCCTTTCAAGCTCATACGGAAACAATTCCCCGTAAATCTGGCTTTCTCACTAACTATAAACAAACCTCAAGGCCAGAAAATTGGAAATGTAGGTATTGTACTTCATGATCCTGTATTTAGTCATGGACAACTCTATGTTGCATTGTCACAAAGTAAGTCCAGCCGTACTACAAAGGTAGTAGTCCCTCAACCTGAATTAGGCGTTCCTTCATATGAAACATCAAATATTGTTTACAAAGAGGTTCTTTCAAATGTACAGAGGCAATAGTTACATTAATATTTTAGTTTCTCATCCTTTTTGTTTTTTTTGCTTCATAATTTCATTGCTTTTTGATTTCAACATGAAATGTTATCTTTGTTCTTATATTTCCACAAATAAAATATTGTGCACCTTTCTCATCAAGCCCCCTTTTCTAAACCTCCCTCTCCAATCCCCAAAATTGGGGGCTATGCCCTCGTGTCGAATAAGCGAACGCCGGCGACCCAGGCACGACGCCGAGAAGGGAGCATGCGTGTAAATAAATGGGGATGTACCCAGCCGCAATTCCAGCTGCAGTCAAGTTTGCCATTCCGTAAATTTTACTCATGACCAGTCGTCATCCATTATGTAGATGTTCAGTCGATTGGTGATCTCAATGACAAGTACATACTTGCGTCCCTCCTCATTCGCCTGTTGAGAGGTAGCCACGTCCGACCGCGCTCTCAGATTCCAAGCAGAGCTGATCAGTACTAAAGTTGAACTCAAGATAGCAAGCCTTGGTCTATCATAGCTTGCTATGTAGCTTTCTCAATAGGCCAAGACTGCGATCGTAAAAGTAAGAGCAATTTGGATCCAAATGTGGTATTATATATAGGCTTCTTTTAACTTTTAGAGCTGTCTGCTAATGTGCGAGACTAAATTTTAGGAAACATGCACACGTTTCTTACGTATTTATTTATTCATTTACTCCAAATAACAGATGGCCCAAACATAATGCACACGCGTCAAAGGCGGTGCCACACTGTACTGGCAAGCACGACTGATGGGCACCTCATTTAAACACCGCTGCATCTCCTACAGATCCCTGTTCCCAGCCCGCACAACAATCCAAAACAATATCTACTCCGCAACACATATCGCCATGTTTTTCAACACTATCCTCCCTACCACCTTGCTCGTCTGCAGCTTGTTGACCTCCATTCCTACGACCATCGCCCAAGACATCAATGGCCTCCCCCAATGTGCTGGGAAGTGTTTAGCATCTTCCCTTGCAGCAGACGGCAAATCGTGTGCACCCGTTCGTCACTATGAGTACTTCACTCTGATCCTCTTATACCAATAAATCTAACTTTCTGCAACTCTCCCTCTTCAATCGTTAGAGCGACTTTAGCTGTCTTTGCAAGAACCACGACTTTGTTACCTCGAGTGACTCCTGCTATACCTCATCTTGCTCGGTTGAGGATTATAAGTCTGCCCAAGCTTGGGGTGTCAAGGTAAGATCAAGGGATTACTTTCCTACCTTTTCTGCGTTTGTCTTTTTCGTTTCACCTTACTCCTGCCCCGTATTCCGTTCCTCGTTTTCAGACCTGTGCAGCTGCAGGTGTCCAAATCGCTGCACACGGCGCCAATTCTGCCGCAAACGGTATCAACAGTGCTGCTAACAGTGTCACCAATTCTCTGACTGGCGGTGGCCAAAAGAACTCAACTGGATCAACAACTGGCCCTGGCTCCTCAGCCACCCCCACCAACTCATCGGGATCAGGCTCCACGACTAGCAACACCGCCCCTGTCAACAGCAACTCGGTCAGTTTCTTTCCAGATTCCAAACTACACAAACCTGACCTCATCAGATATATCTTCATGTTGCTAACGATTTACCCATTGTCACTTACCAGCCCCCCGCTCGTCCCAACTCGTCCGTCACTCTCTCTGCTGAGATGGTCAAGTTTTTCGCCATAGGCTCTGCCCTCTTGTCTTCGCTCTGGATGCTCTGATTACCTTCAAACACCATACGCGAGGCATGGACAGCTACTCGAACGTCTCGATTTGTGACCATTGGAACCATCTTGGATTTACCACACCTTGTCTAGTGACACCTCCTTTATACTCTTGCTTAGCCGTACTCAGTTTGTTGTGCTACTCTGATCTCGAAAACACGAAAAAATCATGTTGCGTTGTCATCCTAAAATACACCATGACTTTCACATACTCACAACTAATCTTGCTAAAAGACATCTGCGCCGAAGAGACCCCTGTCTATTTCTGAGCTGAACTTCTCCAGCTTTTGACTTGAAGCGGGGCTCTTCAGTCTATGAGAGATCTGAGAGACTGCGCAATGAAACAATGATGACCAAGCGAACTCGTCTGGATTTCATGAAGAAAGGACAGAGAGAACTGGGGAGAACCCCTACAACAAAGGAGGCTATTCATAATAGCCTCTGTAGAAAAGAACTGCAAAGGAAACAACACTTGAGGCTGTGTTGTAATACAGCTGAAGATGAAGAAAAAATGCCTCCTGCGCTAAGAACGCCTACATGAGGCAATAAGTGACAAAAGGGAAACTACTACTACCGGGGCTAATCTGGTTGATGCATGTTTGCCGTGCCTAGTGCAGGCTGACTTAACACAAGTCCCACACTTTGGAGGGCCTTGGTACAGCCTGGGCTGGTGCAAAGCGCCCTGGCGCAAAGCGCGACCTCCAAAGGAGGGACTTGAAAGTAATGTCAAATTTTTGGCTTGGGAGCTTCCCACTTTTTGCTGGGAGTTTTTTCCCGCCGCCTTACCCGGCGCCTTCCTCCCACAAATGGTATACTCCCGTGGAACCAGGTGAAAGCCCTACTTTTGGCAATTTTTTCCATACATCTCATGACAAGTTTCATGCTCCCCACCCCCCCTTCTTTTACCTTTGAAAACACGATTTTTGTCATATTACACATCTAGTCATTTTGTACAGGCAGAGCATCTTCCAAATCATTCCGGGCCGGCTTCCTGTAGCTTCAAATATATCACATACACAGTAAACATTGAAGATTCTGTGAGAGATTCTGTAAGATACCTAATGAAGGCAAGATGTTAGATACAAGTTTCCATCTTCAATAAAACTTAAAAGCCTTTGTCTCGGAATTCCATCTCACATCCTTTTAGGCTCAGGTATAGAAAATCACACTATAATCGCATAAAATCAAGCAAATGGACCAGAAAGTACTTGCAGTGTGTGATGCGCTCAATTCTCTACCCTGCAAGATGTCCCCAAAATCTTTTATGCTGCACTTCTTGTCCTCAAATAATTCAGAGCTTGCATATTGGCAACATTATTGGGCTGAGTCAGGCATTGATTCAACAATGATCCTGGTTGAGGCTATGGCTAATCAGATTAAGAGCTCTTGCCCAGGCCATGATGCATGGGCCAGATTTATTCAAGATGAGGTAATGTAGATCTACATGAATGATGTGATTGAACAGAAGCCAATTTTTTTTATGTTTTAACCAGGCAATCAAGATTCTTGCAAGTCAGCAGCCCCCACAGGGCTACTATCCTCATGGATCATTCAAAATCTCTAAAAACATCAAGGAGTCGTTCTTCACACAAGTTGAGAAGGATTGCCGTGAAAATCTTCTGATTTCAACACACACACCATTTTTATACAATATCTTGGTGGGTGCGCTTCACAAGCAGTGGAATCTGAATCAGATGGGAGACAACGATGAGATTAGCGAATCTGAGGATGACTGGATCTGAAGACGCTCTTGGGGACATTCCACCTTATCAAGAAATCCAAGAATACACCCATATATTGACTGGAAACGGAGAATCCAACTTTTGGTTCAAGAGGGTCAGCCACTTGTATCTGCCCTGCAAAATATCCCATTTCTGACCTGCTTGAGCTTCAAAATTGAAGATTGCCACTACAGTGTGTTCCATGGTTGCTTTTGCTTCCAATCGCCGGGCTAATGGCCTACAGCTTGTGAATTCCGTTTGGCTCTTGGCATGTGGGGTATCAGAACACGTCCACCAATAGTGACACCTCCTTTATACTCTTGCTTAGCCGTACTCAGTTTGTTGTGCTACTCTGATCTCGAAAACACGAAAAAATCATGTTGCGTTGTCATCCTAAAATACACCATGACTTTCACATACTCACAACTAATCTTGCTAAAAGACATCTGCGCCGAAGAGACCCCTGTCTATTTCTGAGCTGAACTTCTCCAGCTTTTGACTTGAAGCGGGGCTCTTCAGTCTATGAGAGATCTGAGAGACTGCGCAATGAAACAATGATGACCAAGCGAACTCGTCTGGATTTCATGAAGAAAGGACAGAGAGAACTGGGGAGAACCCCTACAACAAAGGAGGCTATTCATAATAGCCTCTGTAGAAAAGAACTGCAAAGGAAACAACACTTGAGGCTGTGTTGTAATACAGCTGAAGATGAAGAAAAAATGCCTCCTGCGCTAAGAACGCCTACATGAGGCAATAAGTGACAAAAGGGAAACTACTACTACCGGGGCTAATCTGGTTGATGCATGTTTGCCGTGCCTAGTGCAGGCTGACTTAACACAAGTCCCACACTTTGGAGGGCCTTGGTACAGCCTGGGCTGGTGCAAAGCGCCCTGGCGCAAAGCGCGACCTCCAAAGGAGGGACTTGAAAGTAATGTCAAATTTTTGGCTTGGGAGCTTCCCACTTTTTGCTGGGAGTTTTTTCCCGCCGCCTTACCCGGCGCCTTCCTCCCACAAATGGTATACTCCCGTGGAACCAGGTGAAAGCCCTACTTTTGGCAATTTTTTCCATACATCTCATGACAAGTTTCATGCTCCCACCCCCCCTTCTTTTACCTTTGAAAACACGATTTTTGTCATATTACACATCTAGTCATTTTGTACAGGCAGAGCATCTTCCAAATCATTCCGGGCCGGCTTCCTGTAGCTTCAAATATATCACATACACAGTAAACATTGAAGATTCTGTGAGAGATTCTGTAAGATACCTAATGAAGGCAAGATGTTAGATACAAGTTTCCATCTTCAATAAAACTTAAAAGCCTTTGTCTCGGAATTCCATCTCACATCCTTTTAGGCTCAGGTATAGAAAATCACACTATAATCGCATAAAATCAAGCAAATGGACCAGAAAGTACTTGCAGTGTGTGATGCGCTCAATTCTCTACCCTGCAAGATGTCCCCAAAATCTTTTATGCTGCACTTCTTGTCCTCAAATAATTCAGAGCTTGCATATTGGCAACATTATTGGGCTGAGTCAGGCATTGATTCAACAATGATCCTGGTTGAGGCTATGGCTAATCAGATTAAGAGCTCTTGCCCAGGCCATGATGCATGGGCCAGATTTATTCAAGATGAGGTAATGTAGATCTACATGAATGATGTGATTGAACAGAAGCCAATTTTTTTTATGTTTTAACCAGGCAATCAAGATTCTTGCAAGTCAGCAGCCCCCACAGGGCTACTATCCTCATGGATCATTCAAAATCTCTAAAAACATCAAGGAGTCGTTCTTCACACAAGTTGAGAAGGATTGCCGTGAAAATCTTCTGATTTCAACACACACACCATTTTTATACAATATCTTGGTGGGTGCGCTTCACAAGCAGTGGAATCTGAATCAGATGGGAGACAACGATGAGATTAGCGAATCTGAGGATGACTGGATCTGAAGACGCTCTTGGGGACATTCCACCTTATCAAGAAATCCAAGAATACACCCATATATTGACTGGAAACGGAGAATCCAACTTTTGGTTCAAGAGGGTCAGCCACTTGTATCTGCCCTGCAAAATATCCCATTTCTGACCTGCTTGAGCTTCAAAATTGAAGATTGCCACTACAGTGTGTTCCATGGTTGCTTTTGCTTCCAATCGCCGGGCTAATGGCCTACAGCTTGTGAATTCCGTTTGGCTCTTGGCATGTGGGGTATCAGAACACGTCCACCAATATCTAAGCTTTATAGGTCTGAGCTCATTGCGATGGACAGCTCTAACAGCATTTAACTCATTGGCTAAGGAGGCTAAAGGGAAATTGATATCCGGAATGGCTCTGAAGCCTGGCATCCCAGTGGCCCCAACCATCTGCATTGATAAAATTGACATGGTTGAGCAGGTCCATTCCTGTTCAGTTGGAAAACGAACCCATACCTTTTGTGGCACGTGGGGCTACATCCACCTCCCTGACCCTGAGCTCCTCGAATCACTGGATCTAGAAGATTTAACCTTGAAGGAATACTTGCATGTTATCAAGTTGGCAGAAAGTGCTCCAATTGAGCCACATCATTTCCTTCCAACGGCGGAATCCAACATTATAGAAGAATCTGTGTGGAAATCTCAAATTGGACTTGTATTGAAGAAATACATAGCTATCCCGGACAATGAGAAGTCAGCTTTACCAATTCAACCACCCGTTGTTGACCAGATCAGTCACAAAAAGCCAGAAATGCACATGCTCAAACTAATGGATGCATCTGACAACTGCGCCAAAGGAGTTGGTCAAATGTTTCAGAGTATTATCAGCCAATCTGGTTTATCCAAGGTGGACTTCTTTGGAAGACTTCAGCCCATGGATGGTGACTTGGGCACAGTGCAAAATTTCAACTGTCTGAGGGCACAACAAACACCAAACCCTTTTCCACAAGAGTGTCTGGATAACTGTGTATTCCAGCTAGGCGCTGCACATACACTTTGGAATTTTGCTTCAACAATATTTACTCATCACTTTGGTAATTCAAGTGACTCCACAGATTGTGGTGCATGGCAGTTCCTCAAAGCACTTGGATTTCCAGCGGATAAGGCCATCCAGAAGAAAGATTTCACCCTGATGATCAACCAGATGGAACATGTCCTTGAGTCAATAATATTCTACTGCCTACGGTAGGTTCAAACTGGTTGACTTTGCTTGTTTTTTTCTTTCTTACTCAACTTGATTGATGTGAATTGCAATGTTTGTTTTTTAGAGCTATAATGAAGGCCACACACCAAGCAGTTCCAGAGGCTCCTCAAAAGATTTGTACCAATGAATGGAACAATTTAGTTAACAAGTGCTACAACATTTTTTGCTCAGCTGAAGCTTGAAGGAAAGCGGCAGGGCATTCATGCCCAAAACTACACAATACTTTGGTCATGTTGCATGAATTCTCCAGTGTAGTGGAGGCAAGTTGAGCAATTTCCGCTAGTGTGGAAGAAGTGGTGCTTTATGTCCCAGTCTCTCACTGGTTTGACAAATTATTCTTCTTATCTTCCCCAAATTGTGTTACTTCTCACTGTAATCCTACCTCGGTCTTTGAGGATATACTTGCAGCATAATCTATTGATTTCCCCTGCTGGACGAAAAGGCCATTTTGTAGCCAAATATTTCTTCCTTGAAATTCAGAATTCTAGGCTCAAATACTTACACAACCAAACAGGAAATGGTACAAAACTTGATTTCTTGAGCAATATCTACTCACTCAATATTCAAATAGTAGATTTTTCACTTCAACTGTGTCATCATCAATTATGGTCCATGCAGCTCATGCCAACATTCTATTTCATTAAAGTTGCAGGACTTACTTCACTCGCTCAAAGAAGACTGTGGCGGAAAGAAAATATACCAGTCACACAAAAACCTCCTCACACCATGATCATTGGAAATGTTTAATTTGATGGCAAAGAATCACAACATATTGGATCAACTAGGTAACCCTGGTGGGAAAAGAATTTCTTGCATCAATAATACCTATCTATCTGGTATCAAAAAGATGCAAAAGATAATTAAATTCTCAGACCCAAACTTATCAAGATTTTGACGGCATATGTTGGTCAACCAAGTTGGGCCTTCTGTTTTTCACCAAGAAACACAAGAAGAAGCAAACATTAGCTCTGAAGATGATGATGAAAACTCAGATGATGCATGATTTAGGTTACCATTGATGCATACCACTGATTAGTGTATTCTGGTTATGTTCTGCCCATGTCTGGGCCATAATTGCTTCCACTTGTTCTTTTTGCTTCTGATTCTTCTCGTGTGATAATTCTCTGTTTCTTTCCTTCTCTTGTCGCTTTTTGGCTGCAATCTCCCTTTTAGTCTTCAGGGGTGGGCCACTTAAATTGTTTATGTTTAACTCCAACACAACATGATCCAAAGTTGGTGTGATTTCATTATTGCTAGTGTGTAATCAATCCAAACCTTCAGGGTTTGTAGTCTTTGCCTGTTTCTGACCCACTGCGTTGTTATTTGACTGCGTGATCTTGAACTGAATCACCATTCCAAGAAGCTTTTCAAGCTGACCCAAGAACGATTGACCGCCAATACTTGAGGATATATCTTTCTCAGTGAATATGTGCTCTATTTTAGAAGCAATCGCTTCAGCCTCAACATCATCAAACACATCACATGACTTTAATGTTCCTCCTGGAGGTGTTAGGCTGTCATACATCTCATCCATTGCATTTATCAGACGTGTTTTGAAATCACCTAGGCCTAGGTGACCGATCTCAGAATCTTGGATCTTACGCTTGCGTACTAGTGGTCGCTTGGCAGGGTATTTGTGGGAGATGTCTGGGATACTTGGTGAAACAAAAGTGTCATCAAGAATATCATTGAAGTTGCCTTGATCCGCCAAAACCAAGTTTCTAACAAGCCTGTCACATTCTACAACTGCACAGTTTGAGCAGCGGCATGGATCAAACCCATGTTCTTTTTCGCGCTCCTTCTCTCTAATGTAAGAAGGATCATCTATCCAGAGAGGTACATAACCAAGTCTTATGCAAGTAAAAAGAAAAGGCATGAGAATGTGCTTCAATCAAGCGTAAAGATCAGCTAAATCACATACAAGTTATCAAAAGAAAAGGCAATCCTCAGGCAAACAGGTGTTATTGCCAGTGCATCAATCCGGTCCTCATCTTTCTGTTCAGCACCCCTTCTGAATTGATCCAATCTGTTCTTGCCCGGTCGCCTTGTTTTCTCCATAAACAATATAGCCAAGCCTTTTCGCCCATCTCTTCCACATCTTCCAATCATCTGAGCAATTTGAGCGGGGTCACCCCGGCCCATGTGAGCCACCATTTGAACACGCTTCCAATTTTGACCCAAACCCAGAGCCATTGTAGCCAAAATTATGGGGAAGACCTGGTTCGCAAATTCTTCTGCACATTGAGCCTTGTCAAGATCTCCTGTGCAAGAATGATATCGTCGGACACTGGTATTGTGGGGGTCCAGAGAAGCTCTTGGAGTCTCTCAAGCCCGGTCAATTACATCCATAACAGTTAACTTTTGGTTTTGCGACCCGCTATACACTAGAGTTGGTAAAAGATCCTCTTTTCCCACGTCATTCGAAGAAGGGAAGATCTTGATTAAATCAAGTGACAAAGCGAGTGATTTTTCCATTGTGATCCGAATCAGTCATATTTCTGGCCAAGTCAATTCTCCCTGTAATATGTCAATTGAGTCATCATCAAGCTTGAGGCTTTTCTTGATTGCTTTGATAGAAATAGGCCTGCACATTGCTGATAATAGGAGAAGTGGTTTGTTGTTTCAAAACAGAAGGTGCCCACCAAGATTTCCATAACAAGGTCGAAAAATCCCAATGTCCTGAAACCGGAGAAGAATTGCAGCTGCCTTCTTTCCATGGCCGCTAGAAACAAGTCCCCATATGTAGATCATATGAGCTTCGTCAATGACAACCAATGCCAAGCGGTCCTGAAATTTTCTGCTGAAGTAGACAGCATCCCACATTTTGTTGTTGAGGAAAGTCTCCGGACTCATGCACACGAACTGATATCCACCATTAGAGATTTCTTCTGCTACTTGAGCGTTGAATTTCATCATTGTCAAGTTTATAGCCGAGAATCCAGCTTGTTTTTTCTCTTAGACTTGATTTTCTCCTAGAGCATCCAAGGGGTTCAATACAAGTACCACCGCGCGTTTGTTTTGAGGTATCATTTTAAAGTATAGCTCTGCTATTTGAGACTTTCCAAAGCCAGTGCCAGTGAGAAGAAAGGTATTGCGGCCTTTGACTAGATTAAGAACAGTTTCAGTTTGCAAAGGCTTTGAGGGCTGACCATAGAACTCCAGGGAAACATTTTCAATGTGGGTCTTCAAATCTGCATCATTCTTTTCGTAAACCTTCTTATTGACATTGACACCTGTTGGAGTCCATACCCTTTGAGGCATAGGAAACCTTGTCTGGCTTGATAATTGTGTAAGCATTCCTTTGTTGAGGTGACTGATTGACTTAAATTCTGAAGGAATGTTGACGGGGCTAATTTTATAAGTGTCAAGAATGTTGTATGGCTGGACTTAGGCAATTTCTCAAGTTGTTACAGTTTTCCAATCACTTACAGATTATCAACTTGTAACTCAAGTGGCTGGATTTTTATCCGGTACAGCTCCCGCCTTCCAGAGCAGAATCCATAACCCATATTTCCTGAAGAAGTGGGACCTCTACCGCTGGGTGAGGGCATAAATTACCCTCTGGTGTAACTTCTTAAATCTTGGAATTACATTGAACCTGAGATTCTAAGCTAACTGAGACTGTTCACCTCATTGTCTCATGGTTTGTGTGTTTGGCGCAATGTGTGTTTCATTCCAAATTTTGGTCAAAAGCCACAATTTTTCCAAAGCTCTCACGCAGCTGAACCCCAATAACTTATGAGCCTGCCATTGGGAATGGGAGATGCTCGGCATTGGGGTGCTCTGCACCCCCGGTCCCGGGAGGCTTAGTTAAGTCAGAGTGCAGGGGGCTACATGTGACTAACTGGGTGGCTTGTACCGGGTACATGTGTAGCTCGGCTACAACATCCCCCCCTCTAAGCAGGGGCTGTCCCGGTCCCCAACACCAGCAGTCCTAGTCGGAGGCAGAGCCGCCTGGCTGGTTTGCTAGTGGTTGCGTCAGCCGGACCCTGACCCGAAGACGGACCACCAAGATCAAAATTTTTGGATTGTCTTGTCTTGGCCACTGCTTTTACTTTTTGCAGGAGGCTCCTAGCTACTTTGGCCTCTGCTCTTTTTTCCCGCTGCGCTATTGCAGGGGGCGCGGCCCACATTTCATTGTAGATTAGAGAACGTAGTGAGACTGGACAAAGGCTGTTTCCGTTCACCAGTCTTGGGTATTCTACACCAGTGTGGTCCACAATGATTTACACATTGTTCTCAAGGACTTTTGCTATCTCAAAAGGACCAAACCACCGGGCGTTGATAAACGCACGCCAAGCGCGCACACCAATTTTTTTTGGCGTGCGGGGCCTACACGCCGAACAAAATTGGCGTGTAGGGTCTACACGCCAAAATACATTGGCGTGTGAGACCCACACGCCAAAAATGGTGTGTGGTTCCCACACGCCAATTGTTTGGCGTGTGGGGGGATCCCGCTCACGTAATCGAATGGGAGGGCCCATTCGATTACGTGAGCGGGCCGGCCGGCAAGGCTATACAACCTCGTCAGCCAGGAGGAAGTCCTCCTGGCCGACGAGGTTGTATAGCCTCGTCGGCCAGGAGGACTTCCTCCTGGCCGACGAGGTTATACAACCTCGTCGGCCAGGACTTCCTCCCGGCTGACGAGGTTATACAACCTCGTCAGCCAGGAGGAAGTCCTCCTGGCCGACGAGGTTGTATAGCCTCGTCGGCCGGGAGGACTTCCTCCTGGCCGACGAGGTTGTATAACCTCGTCAGCCGGGAGGAAGTCCTGGCCAACGAGGTTGTATAACCTCGTCGGCCAGGAGGAAGTCCTCCTGGCTGACGAGGTTGTATAACCTTGTCAGCCGGGAGGAAGTCCTCCTGGCCGACGAGGCTATACAACCTTGTCGGCCAGGAGGACTTCCTCCTGGCTGACGAGGTTATACAGCCTTGTGCCGGGAGGAAGTCCTCCCGGCTGACGAGGTTGTATAACCTTGTCAGCCGGCCCGCTCACGTAATCAAATGGGCCCTCCCATTTGATTACGTGAGCGGGATCCCCCCACACGCCAAAAAAAATTGGCGTGTGGGAACCACACACCATTTTTGGCGTGTGGGTCTCACACGCCAATTTATTTTGGCGTGTAGACCCTACATGCCAATTTTTTTTGGCGTGTAGGCCCCGCACGCCAAAAAAAAGTGGCGTGCGGGTTGGCGTTGGTGTGCGTTTATCAACGCCCCAAACCACCTCAGACTTCCCTTGGTGTGTTTTGCATTACGAAGCTTAACTGACTTCCCTTCCAGCTTCCGGGAAAATGACGTATTGTCATTGAAATGCTCCTTGTTTCTTGAGGCTCTTTCTGCCGCATTACTCGTCGCGGTGATTCTGGTCTTGTTCACTGCCTTAATCCGGGCCTTCAACTCATCCAACCCCGGCAAGACCGGGTCTGACGCAATCAATCTCCGCCGGTCCTTTGGTAGTCTTGGTCTGACTCCATAAAGCACCTCAAACGGGGAGAAACCCGTGCTGTCCCTGACATGAATCCTCACTGAGAACAAGGCTGCTGGCAGATGATCTTCCCACTTGGAAGGATCCCCGGATTTGGTTAATCTGAACAGTGCAGCTTCCAGGATTCCATTAAAACACTCGCTCTTTCCATTTGTCTGGGGGTGATACACCAACATCCAGACCGGTTTCATCCCGGCCGCTGCCAAGAACTTCTGAAAGCCTGCCGAGAGGTAGTTTGATCCTTGATCTGTAAGGAATTCCCTTGGCACCCCAAAGGGTGTTACTATATGCTCAAAAATTGCTTCAGCTAACTCTGCTGCTGAAGCTTCTCTCAGAGGAATGGCTATTGGCCAAGAGGTACAATGGTCAATAGCCGTCAATATCCACTTGTACTTGTTTTTACAGCTTTCCGGAATTTGAATCAAGTCCGAAGACCACCGCTCAAACGGCTCCACTGCCGGTAGCGGCTTCTGCAACCCTGTTTCTTGGTTGGTATGTGGTCTTTCATGGAGCTGACAAGGTGCGCAGGTGCTGATGTAGCTCTGAACATCATCATACCGCTTAGGCCACCAGCCCCTACCCTGCAGGATCTGCAAGGTGCAATCCTGGCCCCTATGGCCTAGCTCATTGTGGACTGAACGAAGCAAATCAAACCAATATGCAAACAATATGAACGGCGAACGTTCTCTCAACCCTCAACGGCCTAGGTACAACAGCGTCTCGGACTCTGGATTGTACTCAAACAGATCCATGTCTTTCTTTGCTTTTGCAATCAGACTCTCCGGGACACCTTCCCGTAATTCTAAATTTTCTTTCAAATAAGGAATTATAAGCGGCCAGTCCGACTTGTGGAGCTGACCCTTGATTTCTTCCACTACTAGCAGGTCACTTTGACGTGATAGGGCATCTGGTACCACATTCTTGGATCCCTTCTTGTAGTGGATTTCTATATCCATCTCCGTGAATTCTTCAATCCACCAGAGGAGACGTTTGGTGGGGAGTAGTTGTGTTGCAAGGTAAGTCAAGGACGCATGATTGGTGTATACCACAGTATTTTCTACTGCCCCATCTAGATATATATGCCACTTTCTCCAAGCATGTATAATAGCTAACAGTTCCCTTTCCTGCGCAGGGTAATTGATCTGAGCTTTATTCAGCTTGCAGGATTCAAATGCCACAGGGTGAAGCACTAGGTCATCGCCATCTTGTAGCAAGACTGCTCCAACCACAAAATCCGAGGCATTGGTCTCCATGACAAAACATTTTAACACATCCGGCATAAGCAGGATTGGTGAGGTCAACAACGCTTCTTTTAACTTTTGGAAAGCTAACTCGTGTACTGGCAGCCATGCTACTCCCTGTTGTTTCTTCACTCCCCCAGCCATGAGGTCGTGCAACGGGGCGGCTATCATTGCAAAGTTTTTCACGTACCAACAATAAAACCCGCACAGTCCCAGGAAAGAGCGCACATCAAAGACCGTCTGAGGTCTTGGCCAGCCTTTTACGCTAAGTAACTTCTCTTCCATTGGTTTGACCGAGTTGTGACTAATCACATGGCTGACGTACTGAATTTCCGTCAGACCAAACAAACACTTTGAGCCATTACACTTCAACTGCTAGGATCCCCAGGATCAACTGAACATGCTTGACATTCTCCAATTCACTGGTCAAATAGATCAAGATGTCATACAAGTATACTTGGACGCATACATCAATGTATT
This sequence comes from Puccinia hordei, assembly GCA_007896445.1. Taxonomy (NCBI): domain Eukaryota; kingdom Fungi; phylum Basidiomycota; class Pucciniomycetes; order Pucciniales; family Pucciniaceae; genus Puccinia; species Puccinia hordei. The sequence goes on from RDRW01000505.1 coordinate 110,963, forward strand.
CTTGAAGTATTTGCGTCATCATACACTGAAACGTGCTAGGTGCGTTTACTAGGACAAAAGGCATTACTAACCACTCAAAATGGCCATAATTTGTTCCAAATGCTGTCTTGGGTACGTCTTTATCTGCAATCTTCATTTGGTGAAACCCTTGCTGAAGATAGATTTTTGAAAAAGAAATTGCTCCTCTAAGGGTGTCAAAACATTCTTGTATAACCGGCAACAGGTGCCGGTCCTTTCTGGTGAGGGCATTAAGTTTTCCACAGCTGACGCATAGCCTAACTTTACCCAATGTTGGGTGCTTTACCATCACAATTGGCGAGGACCAAGCCAAGACAGACGGCCTGATAAACCCCGCTGCCTGCAACCCCTGCAACCGGTCTTTTAACGTTCCTAACAACGCCGGCGACAGTTGTCTAACTGTTTGGTGAATTGCTGGAGCATCCCCTGTGTCAATCAGGTGCTCAATGGTTCTTTGCTGTTCAGATACAAGGCTTATAGGTCCAAAGACCTCTCCGAAGCTTGCTACTACAGCTTGCAACGATTCTCGGAGTAAGACGTCTGGTCCGAACACCGTGGGTAATCCCTCCGGCTGCTCATCCCTTGGTCCTGTTATTCCTTCCCACTCCATTAGACAAAGAAAAGACTCCCGTGCGCCCTCATAGAACTCGTGGCGGCGGATATGACGGGGAAGAAAAACTTCCTGCTCATCTTCTGCCAATACTGTCAACTCCCAGGTACGTATAGTACCCTCCAAGGAAGCCAGCGGATGGAATTCAACAGTACCCCCATTAGGGTCCTCAAGATGCCAGATATTCAAATCCCAGTCAGTCAAGACAACGCTTGACACAATCCAGTCTTGACCCAATATGATGTCGTAGCTTGATAATGGTGCTAATCAACAAACTACGGCAAAGCTAACCCCTGCCAGATCAAAACAAACAGCTGCCTGTCGATTTTCCAAGACCCGGTCCCCAAAAGCTCCGGTAACTCTAAAAGACTTGGGAGAACAATCAACACGCAGCCCTCTATCCATAAAAAATGCCTTGGACACGTACGTAGAACCAGCGCCTGTGTCAAGGAGGATCCTGGCCAAGCAACCCTCACATTTGTGGTGGAACTCAGCGCGAACCCCTCAAGGCTCATCACTGACTAGCTTGATTGAGTGAGTGATATTTGCACACAAACAATCATGTACTGCATCGGTTATGTCTTCAACCCCAATTCCAATGGTTCTTCCCCCATGCCTGGGTGGTCAGTGGTCTTCACAGCTGTCATAGACTCAACTTGACTAAGTTCAAGGTGGTTCTCTGGTAGTTCCTCATCAATGGTATGTGTATTACTAGGCAAAGATGTAGGGATTAACAACAATGTTGGTGGAAGAGATGATTTCTCACCGACTACTCTTTTTTTGTATTTCTTTTCTCAGTGTTTTCCTTCTCACAGGTCCGCTGAGCGTCTGTTTTAGGTGTTGCGAGTAATCTGATAATTAGATTTATTGCATATTCATTTTGAATGTACACGTGGAAGGTACTTTAAAAACCACGCTCAACGTCGAATGTTTCTTTTCTCTTGCCTTTCTCGGTTTCATTTTCACCATCAAGTCGTTTTGAAAAAAACCTTTAAGTTTCAACATCGCAAGACTCAGAAAGGCCAAAGTGAAAGAAGTTTGATCGATTAGATTTCAAGCTAAAGACATCAAGTTTAGGAGGAGTTCAAAATCAATTCACATACTTGGAGTTTAAGCTTTTATTGTTCTAGTAGTTGTTTTTGTTCTTAGAGTTTCGTCATCGAGTTTTCAGTTCCTAGTATAGATTGCATCTTAATCCTTCTACAAATTACTATTACTGGCTGAAATAAAACACGATTTACAACAAAGAGACTTTGATTCATCACCACATGGTAGCGAGAGTCATCTCTTGAATCGTTTTCAGCTCAGAATTAGAAAAGACGGATTGAACGCGAACTGAATAACCGATCCATAAAATGACAGACGAGTCTGATTCATCAAGTAATAATCGATCATCTATTCGAGTCGATAAACTTACGTTAAGTAATTGGGTACAATGGAAGTCTAGATTCATATTGTACCTCAAACGTCATGAACTTCAGGACTTACTTAGTCGTCAATGGATCGAGGATGAAAAGAACTCGAAAACGTATAATAAGAAGAACAATAAAGCTTTGGATGCATTATATGGAGCAGTTAGTAAGGAGCTTCACAACGAAATACTCAAAAATGATACTTCGTTTTTGGACGCTTGGGAAGCCTTGGCGTCTGCATGTGGCCAAAATTCAGTCATCACTACTTGTACAGCGTATAAGAAGGTCCACTCCTTACGGTATCAACCTGGAACATCGCTTACTGAACATATAACTGCTTTCAAGAGTGCGTATACTCGGCTTTCGGATATTACAGCAAATCATATGCAAGAATTCGGAACGGTTACGTCGTTCATGGCGGCAGCGTTGTTTCTTGACAGTTTGGAAAACGACTCAGACATGGCTTCGTTAGTTCAAACATGTTATGACATCAAACCATTTAACCTTAAAAACGTAACCGATCGAATTCTTATTGAAGCTTTGCGTCGAAAACATCGTTCAGATCAACAAGATAATGTTATGTTTGCAACTTCATCAAATGCAACCTCGAAAACAAGTAAGAAGAAGTCGAAGCCGTCAAATACTCCAAAGCCTAAAGCTGTAGCTCCAACTCTGAACAATACTAGTCAACCAGTAGCGAGCAAAGGTAAATCTACCAATGCAAACTCAAATACCAAGTCAACATCCTCCGAGGCGATTGAAAATCGTATTCAAAAGATTGAACAATCAGTAACCGATCTTACCGACTTAATGAAGAAATTTGCCTCATCAAATATACTCGGGATGGTTCATGACTCTCAGCAAGTCAGTAAATCAACTCCAGGACCATTTGATGTCGATTCCGATCGTTCAAATTTTTTTGTCGCAACGGTTCAGCATGCTTCAAGAGAATATTTTTCTCGGTTTCTGGTGTTTGACACCGGTGCTACGCAGTCTTGCGTGATCAATCTCGAACTTCTTACAGATGTACAGCCGTTGACAAATCATTTCATGAATACGTTCTCGTCTCCGATAGAAGCAACTCATGTAGGAACGTTGAAAATAGGAGATTATTTCATAAATCCAGTTTTTCACGTGCCAAGTGGATGTGCGAATATTATATCTGCATCTCAGTTACTTGATCATGGATTGAAACCTCACTTCAAAACGGACCAATTTCTGATCAAGGGAGGGGAAAAAATCATTGCGACGTTTCCACGCATCGGAAAACTTTTTATGAGCCCAATCTCCGAATACATATGCGTGGTTAATATGAAAATTCCAAATGTTTTCGATTGGCACTATGGACTAGGACATGCATCGGACAAATACGTTGAATTGTTTTGTCGACATAATAATTGCTCACCGGAGTTCTCAACTAAAGCAATTGATTGTGAGATATGCGCTAAAGGCAAGATTCATCGAACGCCACATACTCGAAAGTTACCTTCATCCAGTCTACCTTTCCATCGATTACACACCGATGTGTTGCAAATATCTCCACCATCAAAGCTTGGTTTTCGGTACATCTTGGTCATTATCGACGATGCTACTCGTTTCAACAGGATCTATATGCTCAGAGCAAAGTCTGAGTCGGAATCTAAGCTAGTTTCTCTGATTGAGGAGATCAAAAACAAGAATCAGCGTACTCCAGCATATCTTCATAGTGATCGTGGAGGTGAATTCAGTTCAACTAAATTTTTGGCGAAAATGGATGAATTGGGGATTTCAATGGAACGAGGCCCCGCAAATTGTCCTCAAACCAACGGAGTTGCTGAGCGGTTTAACGGGGTACTGTTGGAAAAAATGAGATGTATGTTATTACAATCTCAAGTTCCACAATCTATGTGGCATGAAGCAGCTGCTCATGCATCTACGTTATTAAATATTCTTCCTAATTCCTCGTTAAACTGGACATCACCAACATCGGCTTTGGCTAAATCAAATGAACTGATTGAACCCGATCGAACGAATATGCCTCTTATTCCGTTTGGCGCAAAAGTCGTTGTTCATCGACCGGATTCCCTCAAGCTCAAGCCTCGTGGTGTGGAGCTACAGTTCCTTGGTTTTGAACCTTTCTCCGATGCTACTCGATTTTATGATCCTCTTGTTCATCGCATCGTTATCAGTCGGGATTATGTTGTTCCTTCGTTTACGGTAAACTCGAAGTCGATATCATTAACAAAAGATTTGAAGTCTCTTCCGCGTATCATATCTGATTCCAACAGTAAACTTCCTCGTTTAGTTGCTCGGCTTCCAGGCAGTTACAAATTACCAAAGTCATCTGAGTCAGACACTCAAGACAGACGGGAGGCCTCGAGATTATCAGTTGAATCAAGTTCAGACGAGGAGTCAGATGTGGAATCGAGTGAAGATGAAGATGATGGTGAATCTAAGGTAGATGAAGTGTCTGATACTGAAGATGATTCGGATGTTTCGGAAGAAACTAAAGCAAGATGGTTATATCGAAGACAGCAAGTTCGAGATGAAAAGTCAAGATTGAGCATTCAAACAGGTGGTACGAATCGTCCAAATAATGTAAATGATGGTTCAGATGAAGGTCCAAATCAAGGTCGTCACTTTAAGATGTCAGAAAACCAGCTTAAACAGTTAAAACCAAGTTGGGAATGGACTGACAGGGCACCATCAAAGGAAATTCGTGGCGATATTGATCCATCGAATATCGTGTTGACTAAGCGTCGGCCGGTGACTTCATCATCATCCGTGCAAATCGACAGACAACCTGACGTTGTTAATTTAGTTCAGGAAGTCAAAATGTCGGAGGCGTTGGAAAATCCTAAAGAAAGGTCGCTATGGATGGAGGCGATGACAAATGAACATGCGTCACAGCTAGCACATCTGACTGGGGATCTAGTTCCACCACCACCGAATGAAAAAATCATTGGTGGCATGTGGGTACTCTGTCGGAAGTTAAACGAGGCGAATGAAGTCATACGATTTAAAGCTCGCTGGGTTGGTTTTGGAAATCATCAAGAGAAGGACAAGCACTATTTCTTGACATACGCCTCGGTTGGTCGCGTGGAAACGTTCAAGTTGCTACTTTCGATTGCGGTCACGTATAAGTGGCATGTGTTTCAATTCGATGTTGAAACTGCTTTCCTTCATGGAAAAATGGACGCCGATGTGTATGTTCGACAAGTATCTGGCTTTGAGGTAAAAGGAAAAGAAAATTGGGTGTGGAAGTTGAATAAATCATTGTATGGAATGAAGCAAGCTCCTCGAATGTGGAAGGATCATCTATCGACTACGTTAAAATTGCTTGGACTCACTCCGTCAATTATGGATGATGCATTATTCTTCAACTCTGATAGAACATTGTTTCTTCACATGTATGTGGATGATGGCCTAATTGTAGGTCAAAACAAATCACAAATTGTTTCCTTTTTATCCGATCTGAAAAAATCATATAAGATCAAAGTCAAAGAAAAACCGAATCAACATCTTGGTTATACCTTGGATTGGAAGGCTAATTCAGTTGTTATTCATCATCAGGCGTATGCGGAGAAAATACTTCGGGCGTTTAACATGGAAGGTGCGAATGCGGTGCGAACTCCTTTACCTACCAATGCATTACATCAGGTGGAACTCGAGTCGGATCCATTTGATGCATCAATCATGCAGAAGGCAATGGGGTATATCAACTACCTGGCCATTCACACTCGTCCAGATATTGCTTTTGCAACGAATTTGCTCTCTCGGTACTCTTCAAAGCCGACGCATCATCATTGGAGCCTTGCTAAACATCTACTACGGTACATCAAGGGTACAAAGAATCTGGGAATTGAAATCAAAGCGGGTGGCCCTCCTCGTGAACTTATGGGGTATGCAGATGCAGATTATGCAATGTCGAATCCTGATAAGAAATCAACCACTGGGTATGCGATTACATTTCAAGGCAATCTCATTTGTTGGAAATCGAAGAAACAGACTATTGTGGCTCAGTCAACAACAGAGGCCGAGTTTGTGGCTATCAATGTTTGTGCAAAGCAGGTCCGATGGATGAAGAACCTCTTAATGGATATGAAGATTCCGGTGGGAGTCCCGTGCATCAAGAATGATAATTCGGGTGCGGTTATTATCAGTAAGGAATTACGGTTATCTGAAAATTCTAAACATATCGAAACTCGTTATCAGTACTTGTGTGACATCGTAGCCCGAAATCAACTGAAGATTGAAGACATATCAACGAATGACATGATTGCAGATATTCTAACAAAATTGTTAGGTTTTGTCAAAGTTTCAAGAGCGGTGAAACAACTAAATCTAGTGTCATCAAATTAAGGAGGAGTGTTGCGAGTAATCTGATAATTAGATTTATTGCATATTCATTTTGAATGTACACGTGGAAGGTACTTTAAAAACCACGCTCAACGTCGAATGTTTCTTTTCTCTTGCCTTTCTCGGTTTCATTTTCACCATCAAGTCGTTTTGAAAAAAACCTTTAAGTTTCAACATCGCAAGACTCAGAAAGGCCAAAGTGAAAGAAGTTTGATCGATTAGATTTCAAGCTAAAGACATCAAGTTTAGGAGGAGTTCAAAATCAATTCACATACTTGGAGTTTAAGCTTTTATTGTTCTAGTAGTTGTTTTTGTTCTTAGAGTTTCGTCATCGAGTTTTCAGTTCCTAGTATAGATTGCATCTTAATCCTTCTACAAATTACTATTACTGGCTGAAATAAAACACGATTTACAACAAAGAGACTTTGATTCATCACCACATTAGGCTTGGGACACTTTTTAGCTGTGTGTCCCTTCTTTTTGCAGTTGTTGCAAACAAAATTATTCTTTTTCTTTTCGGAACCCTCAGTTTCTCCGTTGGCCCAATGTTTTCCTGACCCATTGGCCACAGTTGCTGCCTTAGACTGGCAATACGTCCAATTGTTGGCTACCGCGGTGAGGAAAATCTGATGCATGGTCATTTGAGTGCCACAGATTTGCTCATTTGATACAATCTCCGCCACTTTCTGACAAAGACCGTTGGTGAGTCTGTTGACAAACACCGTGCGCTTGTCGTGGCCAAAACTGATGGCCCTGGCTTTGACCTGCCACTCACAAAAACGCTCGTAGAAAAGTTGGCAGGCTTCGTTAGGCTCCTGTTTCAATCGTTCAAACTCTGAAGCCACGATCTCCGGGGTCACCCCCAATGGACACAGCTTCTCCAGCCACTTGCAAAACAATTCCCAGTCCGTGGGGCGCGTTCTGTCAAAAGCGGCGCTGGTCCAATTGCGGAAAGCTTTTCCACCTAGTCTCTGACCACCCGCCAGGTGCCAAATTCCTCAATGGGCTTGTTGATCCACCAATAGGACACTCATGGTCCTAACCCAGTCGGCCAAACTTTTGCCAATCCCCCCGGTAAACTTGGGGCAATCCCTGTCCGGCCAGCTTTAAAGAACTTTTCCAACATCCGTTTCCTGGTGGAGTACCAAGCTGGGTACTTGGTCTACCACCGGTTTCTCCGACAATCTTGGAGCGGAATGGATGGCCTGGTGAGAGGAGGCGTTACCAGTGGCTTGCCGAGTGGCCTGATTAGGGTTGACATGCATCTGTTTGAATGCACCGGTGAGCTCCTGCTAAATCTTTCTTGCCGTTTTGGAGGAGGGAGTGAGGGAAGAGGAACCTACTCAATCTTCCTCATAGTCAATTAGATCTTCCCCCTTCGGATGGATCAAGTATTCATGATTACTCAGCCACTGACATTCTTGTGGGCTCATTGCGGCGACCTCCGCCGGGCTATAGTATTCCTGATCCGCTGGGTTAGGCGGCGGCGTTCCCTCCGTTTTTGGTATTTCCGGAGGCACCCCCTTTGGGCTGTGCATAACCTTTCCTCTATTCATCTAAAAATCACTGTAGGACGAAAAAAGAGTATAGTTATCAATTAGTAAGCTAACTGATCTCTTTTATGTCGCAGCGTTAACACTGTTATCTTTCTGTCAGATCTCAACCCCCCGAGGTCTCAACCCCCCGAGGTGTCAGACCCTTATAACAGAATGACTCCACCAGATAGTTTGACTTCACTGGAGATCCCAGTCTCGACCACTCCAGCCTTGACTATCTACAAAAAACTTATCAAAAGGAATCCTAAAGAAACCCGGACTGACCATACTCCTTGGAGACAAGAAAAATTACGACGGGTAAAAAAGGTTTTCTTGATAGATTCAAGTAGCAATGTCCGTGGAAGTATATATAAAAATTTTTATTGTTGATCTTGTGGACTATGTTGGATAGTAATAATAAGCTCTTGCTACCACTGAAGCGGGGCTCTTCAGTCTAAGAGAGATCTGAGAGACTGTGCAATGAAAAGATGATGACTAAGCAAAATCATCTGGATTTCGTGAAGAAAGGACAGAGAGAACTGGGGAGAACCCCTACAACAAAGGAGGCTATTTATAATAGCCTCTATAGAAAAGAACTGAAAAGGAAACAACACTCAAGGATGTATTGTAATACAGCAAAAGATGGAGAAAAAACGCCTCCTGCGCTAAGAATGTCTATATGAGGCAATAAGCAACAAAAGGGGAAACTACTACTACCGGGGCTAATCCGGTTGATGCATGTTTGCCGAGCCTAGTGCAGGGGGCTACATGTGACCAACTGGGTGGCTTGTACCGGGTACATCTGTAGCTTGGCTACAGACTCCTAAAAACACACCATGACTTCTACATACTCACAACTAATCTCGCTAAAAGACATCTGCGCCAAAGAGACCCCTGTCTATGTCTGAGCTGAACTTCTCCAGCTTTTGATTCACAAAATTTAAGGCTGCTGTAGTATTGTCAGAGTGGCAAAGAGAGGAAGAGCTAGATAGCAATCTGATGGGGCGTGTTCATTGTGTACCTACTCTACTTGTGAAGAAGAGTAAAAAAGAGAGGCAAGTGTGATTACCTGCAACTTCTGGGCCTAAGTACTTGGACATTGTCATTATTGCGAGGGGGTATGGCAGCAAATTGCTCAGCCATTTGCCTTCCATGGTTGAGCCAGCTGGTGTTGATATGCTCCAGTCAAGTGAGCCGGTCATTGATATGATTGAGGGTCTGGTTGTTGGCCCTGGTGTTGTGTTGGAGTGCAACCAGCCTTTGGTTAATTTGCTGGGTTTCCAATTGAAGGGCTTGGGTTTCACTTCAAAGAGCTTGGGTTTCCATTGCAATGCCTGGATTTCAAGCCTCATGGCTTGGATCTCCTGGTTTAGGGCTTGAAGCTCAGGGATGATTATTCCTGCCAATGGTTCTGCAGACTGATGAATTAATAACTTGTAAATATTATAAGAATCGGGCTGAAAACTTACCACCTTGGCCAATGGACATTAGGCTGCATTGGACGGGCGTTGATGAACACACACCAACGCCAACCCGCACGCCAAACAATTGGCGTGTGGCTCCCACACGCCAAACAATTGGCGTGTGGCTCCCACACGCCAAACAATTGACGTGTGGCTCCCACACGCCAATTGTTTGGCATGTGGGACTTGCTCATGTCATCAAACCGGTGGGCTGGGTCGATGACATGGGCATGTCCCCACACGGCAATTGTTGGCATGTGGGAACGCTTGTCGGCCGGCCAGGAGGAAGTCCTCCCGGCTGACAAGGTGATACAACCTTTTCAGCCAGCAGGAAGTCTTCCCACACGCCAACAATTGGCTTGTGGGGACGTGCCCATGTCATCAACCCGGCCCACCGGTTTGATGACATGAGCAAGTCCCACATGCCAAACAATTGGTGTGTGGGAGCCACACGCCAATGGTTTGGCGTGTGGGAGCCACACGCCAATGGTTTGGCGTGTGGGAGCCACACACCAATTGTTTGGCGTGTGGGAGCCACACGCCAATGGTTTGGCGTGTGGGAGCCACACGCCAATGGTTTGGCGTGTGGGAGCCACACGCCAATGGTTTGGCGTGTGGGAGCCACACGCCAATGGTTTGGCGTGTGGGAGCCACACGCCACTGGTTTGGCGTGTGGGAGCCACACGCCACTGGTTTGGCGTGTGGGAGCCACACGCCACTGGTTTGGAGTGTGGGAGCCACACACCAATGGTTTGGCGTGTGGGAGCCACACACCAATGGTTTGGCGTGTGGGAGCCACACGCCAATGGTTTGGCGTGTGGGAGCCACACGCCAATGGTTTGGCGTGTGGGAGCCACACACCAATTGTTTGGCGTGTGGGAGCCACACACCAATTGTTTGGCGTGTGGGAGCCACACGCCAATTGTTTGGCGTGTGGGAGCCACACGCCAATTGTTTGGCCTGTGGGAGCCACACACCAATTGTTTGGCGTGTGGGAGCCACACGCCAATTGTTTGGCGTGTCGGAGCCACACGCCAATTGTTTGGCGTATGGGAGCCACACGCCAATTGTTTGGCGTGTGGGCACACACCAATGGTTTGGCGTGTGGGCACACGCCAATGGTTTGGCGTGTGGGAGCCACACGCCAATGGTTTGGCGTGTGGGAGCCACACGCCAATGGTTTGGCGTGTGGGAGCCACACGCCAATGGTTTGGCGTGTGGGAGCCACACGCCAATGGTTTGGCGTGTGGGAGCCACACGCCAATGGTTTGGCGTGTGGGAGCCACACGCCAATGGTTTGGCGTGTGGGAGCCACACGCCAATGGTTTGGCGTGTGGGAGCCACACACCAATGGTTTGGCGTGTGGGAGCCACACGCCACTGGTTTGGCGTGTGGGAGCCACACACCAATGGTTTGGCGTGTGGGAGCCACACACCAATGGTTTGGCGTGTGGGAGCCACACGCCAATGGTTTGGCGTGTGGGAGCCACACGCCAATGGTTTGGTGTGTGGGAGCCACACACCAATGGTTTGGCGTGTGGGAGCCACATGCCAATGGTTTGGCGTGTGGGAGCCACACGCCAATGGTTTGGCGTGTGGGAGCCACACACCAATGGTTTGGCGTGTGGGAGCCACACGCCAATGGTTTGGCGTGTGGGAGCCACACGCCAATGGTTTGGCGTGTGGGAGCCACACGCCAATGGTTTGGCGTGTGGGAGCCACACACCAATGGTTTGGCGTGTGGGAGCCACACGCCAATGGTTTGGCCTGTGTGAGCCACAAGCCAATTGTTTGGCGTGTGCGAGCCACACGCCAATTGTTTGGTGTGTGCGAGCCACACGCCAATTGTTTGGCGTGTGGGACTTGCTCACGTCATCAAACCTGTGGACAGGGTTGATGACATGCGTGCGGGTTGGTGTTGGCGAGCGTTTATCAACGCCCGCATCAGACCATTGAATTGGTGGCTTCAGCCATTGGAGCTGGGTCTATTGGGGTCATGGATGGACCTAGATGATTGGATAAACAGGATAATAATCAGAATCAGGGAACTAAATCCTGTAGATACTTCAAAACCTAACCATAATATGCATGGGTTTTGATAAAGTAATCACTCCGCTTGGCCACATTGACCAGACTGGGTGGGTCATCTGCAGGGGGTGGGAATACGGGTTGGGCAGGTTGGGAAGGCAGAAAAGTTCCATATTCTGTATGGATGTTCAGGAAGAATAGGTAAGAAGGAAATGAAGGAAATGAAGGAAATGAACATATTTAGATTTTGCTATGTGACTTGGCTACACTGTTGTTCTGGTAGTGTACAATGATCATGCCCATAACCGGGACTCATTCATTGAAAAAATACAAACAAGGTACACACGTTGGTTGGGTGGCGGCCTGGGCAAACAAATCAGTGAGCTGAGCACGCACTAGACCCACAAGCATCAATCAACCCAACAACACTTGAGTATTATGGTCTGCCACACGTTCAACTCCGAGTAAATGGCAGCTGGAAAGGTCGTTGGGCAGCTTTCTGTTGGCAACCAAAATATTGACACTTTTTTTTTCCTCCAAATCATCCACCTTCCCCCTACCATACAGAAAGCTTCTCTTCCCCCCACATCCTCTCTGAGCTCTACTGCTCCCCCCCTTTCTCCCCCCGACCCAGCTCGGCCCGACAACCCATCCATGATGGAAATCACGCGTGCCAATGAAGACGTGAACTACGAGATCCCACCCAGGCCAACTGTCAACCCCCCTCCTCAAGTTTGCACACGCTGTTGGTCAAACTTTTGCGCTATCAAAACAATCAAGATGCGTTGGGTGCTATCACGATGGACACACGTTTTGTTGACGTCATTTTGGAATTATCAGAAAGCGCGGAACGCATGATGAAGAGGCTTGAAGCCAACAACAATCAGCTCTCTGCTTTCTTGCACCGTCTTTCTGATTTTGAAAAACGTGTCAAAAACAGCCAAACCGTACCCCATCCAATCAAGACACGTTTGCGAGTGCTACGGCTTCTAATGTGGGATCCATGATTCCAAGTGTCAGACCTCCAACGGCTCCAACTCTCGCGTCTTTGAAACCCAAACAAGTATTCATTCACTCAAATCCTCTGAATACCACACTCAAGGACCTACCTCGTAGCGCTCTGGTTCAAAAGGCGAATGAAGCTCTCTTGAAGATCAGCGCAACAGTTGAAGGCAAACCTGTGGCTTTTCGAGGGGCGAGCATGCTCCCCTCTGGAGACGTGTTGTTCTATGTCAAGAATAGAAGTCATCAGAAATGGGTCTCCGACAACAAGCATCTATGGTCCAAGGAAGGTCATCCCAACCTCGAAGCCTCCCCTAGTACCTTCTCAGTGATGGCTCACGGCATCCCAAGACTGTTTGATATTTCAAAGCCTGCAAACCTAGCTATCCTTGCCTCCAAGAATAATTTTCAAGTGACGCACATTGCAAGAGTGCGTTGGATGGGATCCAACAATGAAATCCCCAAGAAGGCCGGTTCCATTGTTCTGGTGTTCACCAACAAAGACCTAGCAATCTGAATTGAGAAATCCGGAATTTTCTTGAATTATGATTTTCATCAAACTGCGCGCTTCAAACCTTGCCCACCTCAGTGCTTCAAATGCCTGAGGATGGGTCATTGTGGCAAATGGTGCAGAGAAAAGGCATGTTGCGCCAAATGTGCGGACGCCCACTCAACCAATGAATGCCCTGAAGGACTTGGCAGCGTCAAGACATGTGTCCTCTGCAAAGATGGATTGAAGAATAAGATTCCAGGTATTGATAATGCCAATCACACTCCGTTCAATCAGGTCTGTCCCTACAAGAAGGCTTGGCTTGAAAAACACCGCCCTCCATCTCAATGATAGGTACACCCATTGAAACCCACAATCAAACACACCCAAAGCAACACACGTTCTTTTCATCAAAATTTCTTGACATCCACCCTGATTTATTATCTTCCTCCATCCCGAAAGCTCCCAATAAAAAAAATTTCAATCTTTTTCAACTCAACTGTCACGTTTTGAAGTCAGTAACACTCAGCACCCTCAATTCAGCTTTAGACTTCGATATCCTCATCCTTCAAGAACCTTGGGTCAACCCCTTTGACCTGAACCCCCCTCAACATTCCGCCTGGCGCACCTATATCACTCATGAACACACTCCCACCTCTTGGCATCAACACCACAAGTCGGTAATCTACGTCAAGACCTCAATCCCCTTGCAAACAGTCCGGCTACTGGATGGAGGTTCTCAAAACCTAGTTGGACTAGAATTCAAACCACAACCGGGAAAGTCTTTTCACATTTTTAATGTTTATAACCCTCCTCCCTCCTTCCCTTCAATTGCTTTCCTTGAAGCATGGCTAAACTGCACTTATTCACAACAGGTCCCGACATTTGTGTGTATGGATTCAAACCTACACCATTGCCACTGGAACCCTCCTGGTATCAGGAAGATGGAACCGGTGGCCATTCAACTGCTAAGTTTTATGTCTCGCTTGGGATTCCGTGTTGCCTCTCCCAAACACTTTCCTACATTCTACTCCAACAAGGGGAGAGGATCAACTATTGATCTTATTTGGGCGAAATTTTTAGGCTCGCAGCTGATTCAGGATGTGTTGGTCTCGCATGAAAACTTCGGCTCAGATCATCAAGCTTTCCAATTTCGACTCTCCTCAAAACGCCCCAAACCCCTATTCCGATTTAAAGGACCGGCTTGGCAGGAGATTGAGCAAGACTGCCTGTCCCCCTATTTAGCTAAGTTTCACCTTCCTGACACTTGTACAGAACCAGAAGATCAATCCGAGTGGCTTACTACCAATATAATCGCAATGCAGGAAAAATTTGGCCGTAAAGTGAGGATCAATGCGGCCAAAGCCAAACCATGGTGGTGCAAGAGGACGCTTGACCCCATGTTGAGGACCAGGAACCAAGCCCGGTGTTGGATGATCTTAACTAAGTCCCCTGAAGCTATTGAATGCTACAAACTTTGGAACACTTACTTCTTGATGTTGGTTCATTCCCTCAAGCAACAGAGTTGGCGAAAATTGTTGCAAGATCCCGATGAGGGAGATCTTTATAAGGTCCTGCGCTTCAAGAACCGCGCGTCTGGTGGTGGGATCCTCCCACTCCGAAACAGAAATTGAACTCTGATACATGATAAGATCAAACAGGCTGAGTTGCTTTTTGCTGGAACATCGGTCACTAACGTCCCAATTGACTTGTCAGACGTCAATTTTGATTTAAATTGCAGGTTCTCAAGTTACCCAGAAGTGAAGGCTGAAGAAGTCTTGAGTGCCATTCGCAGAATCAAACCCAAGACGGCCCCGGGAATAGATGGCATCCCGAATGAATTCCTTAAGATTTTCTCATCCTCTCTAGCTGGTCCCCTGTCTGATTTATTCAATAATGTCCTTCGTCGTAGCAGCTTCCCTCAACGGTGGAAGATAGCAGTGACAGCAATCATCCGCAAACAAGGAAAGCCGGACTACACCAACCCTTTGGCCTATTGTCCCATTGCTTTACTGAGCACAATGGGGAAATTGTTTGAGCTCACAATTGCACGCCGGCTTGCATCTTGGGTGGAAGGTGCAAAGGTTCTAGCGTCAGGTCACCTAGGTGGTCAAAAAGGGTCAGGCACGGAAGACACACTGTTTTATCTTGAGCATTGGATCAAGGCAAAATGGAGGGAAGGGAAATGTGTTGTAGGGTTGTTTCTGGATGTAAAGTTGGCGTATCCGTCTGTACATCCGGACAGATTGATACAGTATCTTTTTAGTCTAAAGTGTCCCACTTATCTTGTACTGATCATTGCTGATTTCTCAAAGGACAGATCAACGAATATTCGCATGGAAGACTTCAAATTGGGTCCATTCAAGATTGAAATAGGCCTACCCCAAGGATCTCCACTATTGGTAATTTTGTACATCTTGTACAACAACCCCTTACTGAACAAATGCTTCTCAATGTTGAATGACACAGTCTCAATCGGATACGTCGATGATGTGGTACACCTCATTGCTGCACGGTCAAGTGAAGCTGCTAGAAATGGGCTAGTGCAAGAAGGAAATCGCTCTTTAAAATGGGGTGATACCCATGGAGCAATTTTTGATCAAGCTAAGGCTCAACTCATTTGGTTCCCCAAAGGGAAATGCCCCAAAGGGGATTTTCCGTTTGGCTTGCAACAACTGAAATCAGCATCAACGGTGAAGTGGCTAGGGATGTCGCTGGATCAAAAATTGCTTCTAAATTCTCATTTCAAAACTCTAGAAGAAAAAGCGGGAAAAACTTTCAACCAGCTACGTATTTTTGGAAACTCCAGATGGGGTTCCAGGGAGGCTGATCAGATTAAATTGATTAGAAGGGTTTAGTTCCGCGACTAACATATGGAGCGGCAATCTGGGCCACACAGCGCAATAAAGGGAAGGTCAAGACACTGGCAGACAAAGTCGACAGACTGACAGGTATCTTCTCATTAGGAGTATTCAGATCCACCGCATCGGTTTTCATTAATGAACGGCTGGCGACCCCGAGTTTCTTCAATGAAATTATTAAAACAAGTTTTTCATTCTTCTTTAGAAAAATGACAACTAGCAAGACTTAAAATATCATTTGCTCCCTTATTTATTCCAGCCGAGCTGACCAGCAGGTGCACTTTGCGGATGCAGCTCAGACTAGCTTGGCAAATGAGAGAATTGAGGCGGCGATGGCCTTGCTTCCTGAGGTTATTCACCTACCTTGGAAATTCGAGAATCAATCTTCAAGGCCCATTGAATATTTAAATGAAGGACTCACCAAGGATAATGCAATAAACGCTGTTAAGTCTCTCCTCTCGGCTAATCTGTTGGAACCAGAGGTGTTGGAAATCTTCAGTGACGGGTCGTTCCATCCTGAGAAAGGTGGAGCTGGAGCTGCCATATGCCCAAGTCAAAATCTCTTCTGCGCGCTAGCATTGAGCAAAGAAGCAATCGTATTAAATCACGAATGTGAAGCTGCCGGGATTTTAGCAGGAGCTCACTTGGCCAAGGACATCTGCAAACTCTCTCCAATCAAGAAAATTATCTTTTATGTGGATAATCAAGGTGTCATAATCAGGACCCAAACTCTGATGGCTCCAAAACCTGGCCAAAGTTTCTTTAGGGATATTGACGCCAGTTTGGCGGATCTGCCATTGGAGATTAGGATTGTCTTTGCATGGTGCCCAGGCTGTCAGCCCCCGTCTCTTAGGTGACGCGGGGTTGAATGTCAGATATATGTAATAATACTATAAAAGTATATTATCAATATATAAGTGGTCTCACTATAGCCGGTGAGGCCAGTGGAAAAGAGCTATTCTACACTTGTTACAGTGGAAATGCTGGCACCTTTGTGTAACAAAGGAACGTGGCTGTAAGTGTAGCTCTGCGCAAATTGCCTCAACAGCTCCCTTTGAGTAGGAGAGGACCTCTAGTCACTTGAATATTTATTCTAGTGACTAGGAGGGGGGGGGAACGTTTTGAAGAGAAGATGAAAGTTGGTTTGATTATAATATAAACCCCACTCACTAATTTGTAGTAAGGTAAGCAGGTTTGTATGGTAATAATCTGGGGGAAATTCCCTTTAGAAGGAAATATCAGCCCATTTAAATATTACAAAATATGTTCCCCAATGTAATAACTCAAAGAGCTTGTATTACATGGGGCAATTCAAGATAATAGTCTCCTTGTAGGAGACATAATCAAATTGTAATATTAAGGGTAAATTCATGCTGAGTTATTAATCTCTCCTTAATTTGGAATTTCTTAATATTATTTAGTTTATTGAAATTATAAATATTATATAAAATAAATACAAAAATTTATGAGTCTTATGGGAATTGAACTTGTAAATTTAAGATAATTTACTTAGTTCAATTTATTCCCTTTTATAAACACAAGTCCTTAACCATTGGGTTATTTGACTTGTATTATTTTGGAGACATGTGGGCCAATTGTCTCAATGTCTGACACAGGCCATAAAGACATTGAAGGAAACGAGCTTGCGGATCAGTTGGCCAAGGAAGCTGTGGAGTCCCCCTCCACACCTGCTTTGTCCGTACGGAGTAATCCCGTGAAGATTTGACGAATGGTTTTGGCAGATCTCATCACCAAGAGACCTACACCCTCAGGACTGACAATTGCTCATAGTTCTCTCATCAATCAGCTAGCGTCTGGACACTGCACATTAAAATCTTTTCTTTTTCGCATCAACAGAGCTTATGATACCCTCTGCCCCCTCTGTGGTAGCAGAGACACAGTCATTCACTTGATGAATTTCTGTCCTGCTTTGAAGAGTCAGAGGAGATCTTTACAAAGGCATCTTTGGCGCCTCAAGATTTGGTTCAAAGCCGACAAACTGGAAAAAATTCTCACAATACGGAAAGCAGACGAGCCGCTATCAAAGTTCCTCAACGCTTCCAATAGATTCCCGGATTTTCTCTTGATTTAAAAACATTGAACCTTTTGTTGTTACCAGTCTGTTTAAACCATACACCTTGTGATTTCCTTAACTCAGTTTCTTTCTCATCTTCTTTCTTTTCTATTTTCTCTTTTCTCTATGTCATGTTGTCAGTTTTCTTCCCTGTTCTGTTATTTTCTCTAGCGCAAATTGCGTAGTTTGGATAGATTTGTAAAACTCTATATCAGAGAGGTTGTTACTTAGATTCATAGTGTGCAATGCCATAGGCCAAATTACACTTAAAAAAAAAGGTCGTCGGGTAGACCGGGGGACAGGCAACATAACACTACCACCCAGGAAGGCCGTAACTCTGTATCGACGTGGAGGAAACCAACTCAAGAAAATGTCAGCAAGTCACCACATAAACATTTAATCTGGTTCCAGGACGGACAACGACCAAGCCTAAAGTACAGCCTTTTGACTCCAAAAAACCTAACTTCTGAGACGACACAACTCTCTTAGACAATCATCAAAGCAGAAAACATACAGGGAAATGGCCAACCCAACCCGTTACCACCTCGAACTGCTGTCCATCTGTCTCATCATCCTACTTACTGCCTCCAATCTCTTGGCTCTCGATCCTTACAAAATTCTTGGCGTCTCTCGTAAAGCTGAGCTCAATGAAATCAAACGTGCTTATCGGGTTCGTTCGTATTAACTTTTTTTTTTTTGAGAAGAAAAAATTACAAACTCAATATCATTGATTCGACTAACCCTCTGCGTTTACTTTCATTCAAATAAAACATTTCATAATGTAATACTTAGAAATTAAGTAAACGATGGCATCCAGATAAAAATCCAAAGAATAAAGAGGCACACGAAAAATTCTTGATGATCGCAGAATCATGGGAAATTTTATCAGATCCAGAAACACGAGAAATATTCGACAAGAGAGGAGAGGAAGGATTGAAACGACATCGAGAAGGGGGTGGCCAATCAGATGGATTTGACTTCTTCAGTCAATTCTTTGGTGGCGGTGGAGGACGAAACCCTAATACTAAGAAGAAGAACGCTAAAAAGAAAGGTCAAACGATGGTTACTGATATGGAAGTTGAATTGGAAGATGTTGGTATCTCTCAAACTCTCACTGGATAGATCAACTAAAATCCACATTAGTTTGAATTGATAAACGAAAACTGTTGGTAATTTTCAGATCTACATCGGTCGGTCAATCGATTTTGAAATCAATCGTCGGGTCTTATGTCCAGCCTGTAAAGGGAATGGAGCACGGAAGCCATCTGATATCAAGGAGTGTGAGACGTGTCAAGGTCAAGGGGTTCGGATTATTAGGCACCAACTTGGCCCCGGGATTTTCCAACAGATGCAGATGCAATGTGATGCATGTGGGGGCCGTGGAGAGAGCATCACACATAAATGTTCACGCTGTCATGGAGATCGAACGATCGAGGAAGTCAACTCGTTAACCCTTGATATCGATCGAGGTTCACCTGACGGTCATGAAGAAGTCTTCGAAGGAGAAGGCGACGAAGGTCCCGGCTATTCCGCTGGTGATGTGGTCCTCCGAATTCGAATTAAAAAACAAGCCGATGGTGGTTTCCGACGTCTAGAAGAGAACTTGTATTGGAAAGAAGTACTGAGTTTAGATGAGGTAAATGCGATCGCTGATTCAATAACGAAATACCACCATGCTAAATAACTAATGTTTATAAATAATAATAAAAAATCGTCGGGTATCTAATCACCAACAGGCATTATTAGGCTTCACGAGAAAAATTAAACATTTAGATGGGCACGACTTGGCGGTCACTCGACAAGCGGTAACTCAGCCAGGTAAGCCCATTCATCTCCTTTGGCTCAAACCACGACTCGCTCGAAAAAGTTGAACTGACTTGGTTTATATGTTTTATCGTTTGACTTTTATCAAGGATTTGTGGAAGTGATCGAAGGTGAAGGTATGCCCAGACATCAAGCCTTAGGATATGGAAACCTCTTCATAGAATTCGCGGTCGTTTTCCCTCTGGAAATTTCTGGTCCATTTAGAGCCGGTTAGCCCAATTTCATTTCACGTCTCCGCTTCTTTTTTGCTCCTTTTCTTTGGTGATGTGATGAATTTCGGTAAATCTAACGCGGCTTGATTATCTCGTGTTGTTTGTAGGTCTCGAAAAATTATTTGAACCCTATAGAACAATCAATACCAAAAGTGATGGCACAAGCGAAACGCATGATGAAAACCACCAGGAATTGTAAGCTCTTTGGTTTGTTTGGAATTTCATCTGAGGTTCTTGTTCGTTTTTTTTTTTCTCTCTTCATTCTTGCATGTAATTAGTTTGCTCCTGTCAGGTTATCCCTATGTTTACCCATCGCAATGATTTTCTTCTGCTTTGGTCAATAAATCTTTTCTGTTTTTATCTTCAAATACATGTATGTGCCTTTTCTGCAATACCTTAGAGCATCTCCAATTGTTTCACTAACTTTTTGACAACTGTCAAGCTCTTAGCGAGCTCGACAGTTAATTTATCGACCCTGTCCCCACTCGTGGCTCGATAACCCGGCTCGATTGCTAGGTTATCGAGCCGATCCACACTCGTGCTGCTCTGCAACTCGAGTTCGATAACTCGAGTTGCAGGGGAGCACTACACGGGGTGGGTTTTTATGGGTGGGGATCCCTCGGGGGTGTCGAATGGGGGGAGGATTGACTTGTGAAAGGTATTCACGAGTTAGCTTATCAAGCTCGATAGAGGTCCATAAAGTTATGGACCTCTATCGAGAAATTTATTGATTCGACATTTATGGGGCGCTATCGAGCGCACGAGTGGGGCTTGTCTCGATAAAGTTGGCTTAGAGCATCTCAAATCGTCTCGATAAGTCGGCTCGATAAGCCAACTTTATCGAGACGAGCCCCAATTGTGCGCTCGATAGCGCTCCATAACTATCGATTCGCTAGAATTCTCGATAGAGGTCCATAACTTTATGGACCTCTATCGAGCTCAATAAGGTAAGTCGTGAATAACTTTCACAAGTTACCAACCCCCCCATTCGACACCCCCAACTTCATTCTCACCCCCCAATTCCCTCCCCCCACCCCGAAAAAAAAAATACACAATAAATAAAAAATACACAATCAAAAAAAAAGGCAAGTCGAAGAAAACCATCCACAAGGAATTCAACGTAAGTTTTTTTTTTATCACTCTTTTTTTTTTGTTTCTTTTTTTCCAGTCAAACAAAGCTAATATGTTCCCCCTCCCCCCCTCCCCACCCAAAAAAAAAATAAAAAAAACATATAAAAAAAATAAAATAAAAATAAAATAAAATAAAAATAAAAATAGGAATCGAGATGGTGGATAACTCGCCGGACGATGAAAAAAAAAAAAAAACGCGCACCGAACTGGCTTGGCTCAGAGGAAGAGCAACTGGCGATCTTGTGGCTCCGGATCAGCGAGCAACCGGAGTTTGCGGCGAATCAAACAGGCGAGCGTTTCTTCCAACGGGTCGAGGCCGACTTCAATTCACATTCAATGGTCCACCATAGGGATTATGACCAGATTCGAACTCGGTAAGTACCTCCTTCTTTCTTACTCATCCTGTTTGTTATCAAACAGGATGTTAACTTTTTTTTCATTCAGGTGGGCCGGTCTCAACACGGCAACACTGAAGTTCAGCGCGCTGTACTACTCGATCAAACGAAACCCACCAAGTGGGTCAAGTCCAGCCGACTGGATGAAGACGGCGTTGCAGCTCTACCTAGAGCAAAACAAGGCCGCCTTCAAGTCGGTCTCCGCTTGGGAGAAGCTGCGATTCGCCCCCAAATGGCGCATGGACACCAAGAAGGACCCGATCATCAATACGATCGAGCCGGCCGACTGTGGCGATCCATCGGACGCAAACCACGGCTCCACGGTCTCGGAATCCTCTCCTACAAAGTCGATACGGTCTCCTACGAAGTCGATACGACCTATCGGGGCGAAAGCTGCCAAGAAGCGCCGCCTGAGTCGCTTTTCTGAGGACGATGACAACCAATCTGAGCAGCTCACCAAGTACAATACCATATCCGAAAGGCGATTGGCGGCGGCTACTCAAGGGAATTCGTTATGCGAAGACAGGAATGTGATTGCGAGGCACCATCTGGACTTGGAGAGGAAGAAAATAGAGATAGAGGAGAAGAAACTCGAGGTGGATAGAGATAAGGTGGCCAGCAACATTCAGATGAATGACCTCAAGCTCTTGCTGGCCTCTGAGAAGGATTGTGGTGATAATGAGGAGGATTTAAAGGTATTGAGAATCATGAAGAAAAAAATGAAAGACAAATGGCTTAATTCCCCTTAAATATTATTGATTCCCCATAAAATATCCCCTTCTTGTAGTCTCTATGCCCCTCTCAATATGAAAAATTTATAATACTGAGAGGGTTTTAGTAGAAACATAAAATGAGTATAAAAAATGAAACAAGTGAGTGTAAAATTAAAATGAGTTTAAAAAATTAAACAAGTGAGTGTAAAAAAAAGTGAGAAAAAAAAAGGAAACAAGTGAGTGTAAAAAAAAATTGAGCATAAAAAAAAGGAAACAAGTGAGTAGAAGAAACAACTTAGTAGAAAAAAAAGGCAGTATGAGAAAAAGAAACAAGTGAGTAGAAGAAACAACTCAGTAGAAAAAAATGGGAGTATGAGAAAAAGAAACAAGTGAGTAGAAGAAATATACTTCTTCTGTAAGTACAAAAATCATCATCAACAATATGAGTAGAAAAAAAGAATTTCTCCAGAAGGACAAAGATGATAATGAACAAGGACAAAACTTATACTCAAGAACCTTCTTCAGTGAGTATGGTCACCCATCATGCCCCTTTGTAGCCAGTTGTGGATCCTCAGGTCCTCTCTTAATCTGGAATGGGTTGCAGAGTTGTGAAGGTCTTGGTTTCTTTGGAGGTATGCCATTGTGGAATGTTCTAAAGAGGGGTCTCTGTGATTTGATATAACTTGAGCAGATATAGAAGGATTGCCAATAAATTGATCATGTTCTGATCTGGATTCAACAATCATGTTGTGTAAAATAACACAACATGTCATGATTCTCTTGACATCTTCTATATCCCATAAACGGCATGGCTGTTTTATAATTCCCCATCTTGCTTGTAAAACCCCAAACGCTCTCTCTATGTCTTTCCTAGCAGCCTCTTGAAGTTTAGCATAATGCCGGCTGGCATCATCTTGTGGGTTTGATATAGTCTTAACCAGAGCTGACCAAGGAGGATATATTCCATCAGCCAAGTAGTATGGATGTTTATACTGGTTGCCGTTGACTTGAAACAAAACATGATCCTCTGTTCCAGATAGTAGTGCATCAAATAGGTGGCTACGGTGAAGGACATTGATGTCATTGAGAGCTCCAGGTGTACCAAAGAAACAGTGCCAGATCCAAAGGTTTTGGCTTGCAACAGCCTCTAATATCATAGTGGTAGTTCTCTCCTTTCCTGTAAACTGACCAGCCCAACCTTGAGGACAATTCTTCCACTCCCAGTGCATCCCATCAATTGATCCTAGGCAGCCAGGGAAACCACGGTCCTCATATTCACGCAATATTTGATGCTTTTCTGCAGTGTTTGGTGGTCTCAAGTATTCATGCTGGGATAATGTGATGATGTCTTGCACAAATTTCCTCAGAGTTTCAATAGCAGTAGTCTCTCCAATCCGAACATATTCATCTGTAATGTCTGCAGACATCCCATATGCCAGCTGGCGCAACGCACAAGTTATCTTCTGATGGGGTGACAATCCAACTTGACCACAGCAGTCCTGTTGAAGAAGAGTAGCATTAGAAACATGCACCAGCAGATAAAGTTTTGTGACCAGATAAATTTTTGTGACCAGAAAAAAAAACTCACTTTCTTTAAAAGCCAATACCTATCATGCTTCTGCAAATCATAGCAGATCCTATTGAATAGGCTACGACTCATTCTAAATCTCCTCTCAAAGGTTCTCTGGTCATACACAGGATTCATGGAAAAGTAATCCTTTAAAAGTCTTGCATGGCCTTCCACTCTATTTCGGTCAATGTTTGTGCGTTGTCTGGAAGATCCTGCATGTGAAGATGATGAGCCATGTGAATATAAATTATTGAAGATAACATGTTCTTCCTCCATTTCCAAAATCTCTTCCAAGTGGTCCATAGACATATCTTCAAAGTGGTCCATAGCAAGTGTAGTGTAGGAAAATAAGAGTGTTGAACTAAAGTAGCTAGGTGAGTGGGGTGAGTGAGGTGGTGTAGTGTAGGAAACTCTGAGTGTGGAACCAAGGTAAGAGTGTAGAACTAAAGTAGCTAGGTGAGTGAGGTGAGTGAGGTGTAGTGTAGGAAACTCTGAGTGTGGAACTAAAGTGGGTGAGTGGGGTGAGTGAAAACAATGGCCAGAAATTGATCATTTAAATACCCAGAAAGGGGATGAAACCATCCCCTTTCAGACAGGGGGTGTATCAATGAAACACTGACTATTACCCTGTAAAACAGGGGGTGTAGCAATGCAGTGTTTCATTGATATCCCCCTGTAAAACAGGGGGTGTAGCAATGAAACACTGCATTGCTACACCCCCTGTTTTACAGGGGGATACACCCCCTGTCTGACAGGGGATAGTTTCAAACATCCACCCCCTGATGTTGTATTTTTTATCATGTATTTTGTATTTTTTTTTATTGTATTTTATGTATTTTTGTTTTTGTTTTTCCACCCCCTCTTTTTGAATATTTTATCATGTATTTTGTATTTTTTTTATTGTTTTTTTTTATTTTTGTTTTAGTTTTTCCACCCCCTGTTTTTGAATTATTTATCATGCATTTTGTATTTTATTTTATTGTTTATTTTTATTTTGGCTTTTGTTTTTCCACCCCTTGTTTTTGTATTTTTTATCATGTATTTTTTTTAATTTTTTTTTTTTATATTGTTTTTTCATTTTTCATTTTTTCATATTTCATTTTTCATTTTTCATATTTTTTTTTTCCATTTTTCATATTTTTTTTGTGTTGTGTTTCGTGTTTTTTTGTGTTGTTGTTTTTTTTTGTGTTGTTGTTGTTGTTGTTTTTTTTTTTTTTTTTCGGGGTGGTGTTGCTCCCCTGAACTCGAGTTATCGACTCGAGTTGCAGAGGGCACGACTGTGGATCGGCTCGATAACCTAGCAATCGAGCCGGGTTATCAAGCCACGATTGGGGACAGAGTCGATAAGTTAACTGTCGAGCTCGCTAAGAGCTCGACAGTTGTCAAAAAGTTATCGAGACAATTGGAGATGCTCTTAGAGCATCCACCCTCGTTTTGCTAAAATTTCCGCAACTGCGGAGACTTTAGCAAGGCGCACGGGCCTCTGTAGCTGCCCAACCGAGAAATTCCACCCTCGCGGCTCAGTATCGTGCCTCTTCTACTGCCGAACCAAGCCGCTCCACCCTCGTGGACTCGTCAAACCCTTCGGTAAGTGATCAATAATCAAAAAAAAAAAAAAAAAAAAAAAAAAAAAAAAAGAAAAAAAAAAATGAAAAAAAAAAATGAAAAAAAAAAAAAAAAAAATGAAAAAAAAAAAAATGAAAAAAATGAAACAAAAAATGAAACAAAAAATGAAACAAAAATGTAAAAAAAATGTAAAAAATGTGTAAAAAAAATGTAAAAAAAATGTAAAAAAAATGTACAAAAAATGTACAAAAAATGTAAAAAAATGTAATACAATCAATTAAATGAAAAAAATTAAAGTAAAATAAAATAATTAAACAATATTAATAAAAACCCTCCAAAATTGAGACATGTCTCTAATTGACATGTTTCCTTAAATTTATTTTTCAGAATACACTGCCAAAAAGGGGAGATAGGTCCCATTTTGACATGTTTCCCCTTTTTGAAAGAGACATGTCAAATACAGGAATGTTTGCCCTTTTTGAGAGAGACATGTGTGTATTTGACATGCTTCCCCTCATTGAGAGATAAATGTCAAATAAAAAAAAGTTTCTCCTTTCTGTCAGAGACATGGAATGTGGGGAAGCATGTCAAAGAGATACATGTGGGGCCTCATGTGAAAGAGACTCCACATGCATGTTCCCCCTTTTTGTGAATGACCCATGATCATCCTTTTTTTGACATGTGGGAAAGCATGTCAAAGAGAAACATGTGGGGAAACATTTCAAAGATAAAGATAGACATGTGGCCAAAAATGTCAAAGAAATACATGTGGGCAAAAATGCTGACTTGTGGGAAAGCATGTCAAAGAGAAACATGTGGGGAAACTTTTCAAAGAGAGACATGTGGCCAAAAATTTCCAAGAGATGCATGTGGGCAAAAAATCTGAAGAGAGACGGGAAAGCATGTCAAAGAGAAACATGTGGGGAAACATTTCAAAGACATGTGGCCAAAAATTTCAGAGAGATGCATGAAGTTTCATGGGTTCATGAGGGCTTTAAAAGACCTGCCTTGCTCATAGCTCTTAAGATTATAGTACTTCCATCCCACTCCTATACATACACCCAAAAAGCCTCATAGCCAAAGTAAAATACTATTATAATGGACTACATAGAAGAGCTCTTTGAGATGGAGGAAGAAGATGCCATCTTCCACCATCTGATTTCAGGTCCCAGCACATCTAGAAACCAAGGAACCCAAGAAAGACAAGCAATCATTGCAAGAAACCGAGTTGAAGGTCATCAAAGACTATTCAATGATTATTTTAGCCTCAATCCTGTGTACAATGAAAGGTTATTTGAGAGACGTTTTTGCATGAGCCGCAGCCTATTTAGCAGAATTTGCCATGATTTGCAGAATCATAATAGGTTTTGGATGCTAAAGACAGTGAGTTATCATTTTCTTTTCCCAAGAAAGAATTCCCTGGAGCATTTTTCTTATACTTCTTATCTTCAAAAGGATTGCTGTGGTCAAGTGGGTTTATCACCCCATCAGAAATTAACCTCAGTTTTACGTCAACTGGCATATGGAATCTCTGCAGACAATACAGATGAATATGTTAGAATTGGAGAGACTACTGCTCTCCGCTGCCTGAGGCATTTTGTTCAAGACATTATTGCATTATACCAGGGTGAATACTCACGGCCACCAAACACTGCAGAAAAGCATCAAATATTGCGTGAATATGAGGACTGTGGCTTCCCTGGCTGCCTGGGATCAATTGATGGGATGCATTGGGAGTGGAAGAATTGTCCTCAAGGTTGGGCTGGTCAGTTTACAGGAAAGGAGAAAACTACAACTATGATATTAGAGGCTGTTGCAAGCCAAAACCTTCGCTTCTGGCACTGTTTCTTTGGTACACCTGGAGCTCTCAATGACATCAATGTCCTTCACCGTAGCCACCTATTTGATGCACTACTATCTGGAACACAGGATCAGGTTTCCTTTAGAGTCAACAACAACCAATATAATCATCCATACTACTTGGCTGATGGAATATATCCTCCTTGGGCAACTCTTGTTAAGACTATATCAAACCCACAAGATGATGCCAGCCGGCATTATGCTAAACTTCAAGAGGCTGCTAGGAAAGACATAGAGAGAGCGTTTGGGGTTTTACAAGCAAGATGGGGAATTATAAAACAGCCATGCCGTTTATGGGATATAGAAGATGTCAAGAGAATCATGACATGTTGTGTTATTTTACACAACATGATTGTTGAATCAAGATCAGAAAATGATCAGTTTATTGGACAAAATTCTATATCTGCTCAAGTTATATCAAACCATATAGACCCCTCTTTAGCACATTCAACAATGGCTTATATTCAAAGAAACCATGACCTTCATAGTCCTGTAACCCATTCCAGATTGAGAGATGACCTTAAGATTCACAACTGGCTTGCAAGGGGGACAATGGCTGGATAGTCATTATTTTTGTTTCCATAAAGAAATATTTATATGCACATTTGTTTCAGAATTATCAATTGTTTTCCAAAATCCTATTCATACTTACATGATTTCAATATATGTTTGATTCACATGTGTATATTTCCTATTCTCATGACAAGTAAAACATTGGAAATCCAATTGTGATGGAGATTGTTTTCTTCCATGCTCATTTCATTTCATTATCCATTTCTCTTGGTCATTTTGTGTCCCATTTGGTGAATTACTCAGACAGGGAAAGGTATAACAGGGAGGGTGATAAGAGGTAATTAAAAGATAAGAGGGAATTACAACAGGAGGATTTATTGATCAAGTGCTAGCCACTTTTCTTTCATTTTTCTTTTCATTATTCTCAGTACCTCTAGATCTTCAGTATTGTCATCAAAATCTTTCTCAGATGACATTAAAATCTTGAGGTCATTCATTTGTATGTTGCTGGCTGCTGTCTCCTTATTAATTAGCAAGTTTTCCTTATCAACAGTTAATCTTTCTTCATCAATCTTGATCTTCATTTTTTCTAGTTCCAGATGCTCTCTGGCAATCTCGTTCTTGTCCTCGGAGATATGGTTGCCTTCTGAAACAATCGCCACTTGTTTTTCGGAAATCTTGGTGTATTTTGTAATCTGCAGTGATCGTTCGTCTTCGGCATTGTCTGAAAGCTGACTAAGACGGCGCTTCTTGGCAGCCTTCTGGCCAATAGGACGGATGTATCTCGATGATGCGTCCAAGTGGGGAGTTGGAGTGTACAAGGTGCTAGGGGAGAGGGGGGGTTCAGATGGTGGTGGTTCAACTGTCTTCTTGGTATCCATTCGCCATTTTGGGGCAAATCGGAGCTTCTCCCAGGCCAGCATTGACTTGAAAGGGGCCTTGTTTTGGTCCTGGTAAAGTTGCAACGCAGCCTTCACCCAGTTGGCTGGGCTCGAACCACTCGGCGGGTTGCGTTTGATTGAATAGTAAATAGCGCTGAACTTGAGTGTGGCTGTGTTGAGAGCAGCCCACCTGTAAGATGAAAAAAAAAAAAATTAGTGTGTGTTTCTAGAAATAAAAAGAAGAGATGAGTGGGGCATACCTTGTTCTAATCTGATTGTAGTCTCGATTGTGCAACTTGCTATGCAATTTGAAATCCACCTTGACTCGTTGGAAGAACGCCTCCCCCGTTTGGTTGACAGCAAACTCGGGCTGCTCGCTGATGTTGAGCCAGGAGATCGCGAGCTGTTCTTCTTCCTGGCTGACCCAAATTTGGGGAACGCTTTTTTGGGGAGTTGGATTGTTTGGTTTCTTTCTTGGTGGCTGTCATCGTGGTTGGCGGTTGGCGGCTGAATGTTGGACTTGTGCGTTTTTTTTTTCTTTTTTTTTTTTTTTTTTTTTTTCTTTTTTTTTTCTTTTTTTTTTTTTTTTTTCTTTTTTTTTTTTTTTTTTTTTTTTTTTTTTTTTTTTTTTTTTTTTTTTTTTTTTTTTTTTTTTTTTTTTTTTTTTTTTTTTTTTTTTTTTTTTTTTTTTTTTTTTCTTTTTTTTTCTTTTTTTTTTTTTTTTTTTTCTTTTTTTTTTCTTTTTTTTTTTTTTTTTTTTTTTTTTTTTTTTTTTTTTTTTTTTTTTTTTTTTTTTTTTTTTTTTTTTTTTTTTTTTTTTTTTTTTTCTTTTTTTTTCTTTTTTTTTCTTTTTTTTTCTTTTTTTTTCTTTTTTTTTCTTTTTTTTTTTTTTTTTTTTTTTTTTTTTTTTTTTTTTTTTTTTTTTCTTTTTTTTTCTTTTTTTTTTTCTTTTTTTTTCTTTTTTTTTCTTTTTTTTTTTTTTTTTTTTTTTTTTTTTTTTTTTTTTTTTTTTTTTTTTTTTTTTTTTTTTTTTTTTTTTTTTTTTTTTTTTTTTCAGTGTTGAAGCTTGTTAAAAAGTTACCCTACAGAGCTCGGTAGGGGTCCCTAACTTTAGAGACTCGTACAGAGAACATTGCCGAGTCTCTAGTTAAGGAGCCCTAAAGAGTGCACGAGGGTGGTCAGCGGGGGCTTCGTCTCTGTAAAGTTGGCTTACCGAGCCACTTTACAGAGACGAGGGTGGATGCTCTTATCGAGCCGACTTGTCGAGACAATTGGAGATGCTCTTAGAGCATTCGCATTCGTTGGCTAATTTTCAGGTTATGTAAGCCTGGGTTACAGGCAGGTTAGCTAAACCTCACTGCGCAACCGCATCCGTTGATCAAATTCTGGTCAACTGACCTGAAATTTAGCCAGAAGATTCAATCACTAGCATTGGCTTGGCCTTTTTCAGAAGCCCCCGAATGCCACGACGACTAAACAACACTCTCCAATGGATGATGGAAGAGATGGATCCACTCGACGAACAGCTTCAGTTCCTCACTAGCGATGAAGACGATCTCCCCAAGAATACCCGTGGACCAAGCAAGGATCGTAGGCAATTTGAAGGGCAGCTCAAGCTCCATGAAGACTATCGGAGTGGTGACCATCATGACCTCCAAGTTGAGTGATCCATGCAATTGTGATCTATTACCAAGCCAGGCTTGCTGAAGAGAAAATAACCCCTCAAATCAGTCGCCAGGGCTGCATTGATCTAATTAAACGTCGGACGCGGGTGATCGACTTAAACTCGGGTACAGATTACCGCAAGCAATTGGGAAGTAGTGGAGCCGGCCTGTCAAAGGTTTTCCTGAGCCCGACCAGCGCCGAGAACCGGGCAGAGTTTACCAAGCGTTTTGAAGCCCTGACCGACCACAAGCCAATCCTCAAGAACCGTCTCCTGAACATCTGGGGTACCCGCCAGATCCGTATACCCCTCAGCACCTCCTCCGTTGCTTGGTTTGACTTCAACCAGCTCTGTGCTCTGCCTCTCAGAGACGATCGGCTCCTCCTCACTATTCTCCGGTGAGGAAGAGACCTTTGCATGGGCCCAAGCAGTCTCTAGACTTAATGAGATGGGCTCCCTCAGATGGTTGCTCGACTCCATCCCCGTCTCATCCTTGTCTTCTACAATCAAGAACAATAATACACTACTCCATCCAAACCTTCAAAAAAGCGTCGTCGCTCCCGTCGGAGCTTCTGATCTCGCCTCTGTTGCTCAAGGAGGTGACAGCTCTGAACTTCTTACTCATTAATCTCTTCTTCCTTACCCCCTCGATCTCCCGGTAGTGTTTTCATTTGGATTCCCTTAACATGGATTGATCTCTTACTGCATCTTCAATATATATCGACCTACAACTCTCTGATCATTTTTATCATCATCATCATCATCCTGCTCCAAAGATAAACGCATGTCTTCTCCCTGGATAGATCAACCATATCTCATGCTCTCCTTTTTGCAGTATCAATCATCCTTGTATCTACATATGTATCAATTCAAAAACTTACTTCTACCATATGGAGCACAATGGATTTTGAGAGAAGACAGGATTTGTCGGTGTTGTTGATATCTGCCTTCAAGTCCGATTTGGTCGGGGAGGCTAACTTCAGGCTAGACATTGAATATGCAATGTGGCCTAGCCTGAAATTAAGCCTCAGGTTTGTTGACCTGGGGTCAGCCTGAACGAATGTGATTGCGCGTTGGGTTAACTTGCCAAAAATTGGTGATTTAACCCAACGAATGTGAATGCTCTTAGCATATACTCATTGTGAGACAAGGGGTCTGATTCACTCAAAATGGCATGAGGGGCTGGGGTTGAACTTGGGCCTTGATAGGCCACTCATGGCTCATGGCTTGAGTCCCCAGCCTCAAGGCCCAAGACTAATGGCTCAATGCCTCAACCTTATGGCTTGAGGCTCCACCGGTATGTGTAATGAGTATATTTTATTGGTTATAAGTAATTAGGTTTGTTGGATTATGGATGGGGTTACATGCTTTGGCTAA
This sequence comes from Puccinia hordei, assembly GCA_007896445.1. NCBI lineage: Eukaryota > Fungi > Basidiomycota > Pucciniomycetes > Pucciniales > Pucciniaceae > Puccinia > Puccinia hordei. Next base: position 142,498 of record RDRW01000505.1, read on the forward strand.
CAATATTGACTATGCAGGGGATATGAGATTGGGGTATGAGTTTATATTATTTGGCTAAGTAAATTAACTGTACAGGGGATATGATCTTGGGGCTGGGGGGATTATATGCTTTAGCTAAGGTTGGTTCCGGGTTTGAAACTGGGTTAAAAACAATTTTGCACAGGCCACTGTTTTTTCAGTGGCTGGCTTCTCCCGCCCCACATGAATTTCACAGGTGTCCTTGTGGAATACCCACAATGATTACAAGGAGCCCCTGTTGTGTTTTTGGTGATGAACATGTGAATGCATAGACCAGTAGATTCTGGTCCAACTTTGTGCATGAGTGTATTGTGGAACGCTTGAGGATTCCTGGTGATATCCACAGGGTGTGAACTATGAATTAATATCATAACATGTTTGATCATGCAGAGGTACAAGAGGAAGGAACAAATTTCCTTATATATATATATGGATATCTGAAGCAGTTATGATCCAAAAATCTGAAAAAGGTATAAAGAAAAGGAATGGCTTGAAAAGAGACAATAAGTGGCTAAAAGGTTTTCAAGATAAGCACTGCTGAAGAGATTAAGTGTGGAGGCTCAAAACTTTTGAAGTGTATCTAGGATAATTCTACAGATGTTTATGTATTGTTTCACATGTGAACATGGAAACAACCATGTTGATGAAAAGATAAATGTGTGGATAAATTTGTTTTGAAGGGGTAAGATAATGTATACATTATTCCTTTTTCTTGGTCAGGGGGAATCATAGAGGATATGTTGATCTTTGCACACATGTAAGATCTGGAGCCAAACTCCAACCAGAGCCCTCAATCCAATACTCCTCACTTCAGAGCCAACTTTCAATCTCATATCCTGTCTTCAAAAATCTCTCATTTATAGTCAACCAGCACAAACACACAATTGAGATGGAAAAAAATCATACATGAAATTCACTAACATGCCTGACTTATCAGGCCCTTAATTCTTATTTCATTCAATATAATTATGAATATCATAAATTATAACCATATTTTTACACCTATGAGCACCCAGAGGTGCTGAGGCCAACCACCACGATATGGACAACTCTTGACATCTTCCTGCAGAAATGAAGCCATCTTCTCTGTCTAATTGCCAAGCTTGACCACCCAAAATCTCCACAGCCCTCAACATCTCTGCAGAAAAAAAAAACAAAAGACAAGCCACCCACTCTGAAAAAGGCCCCACCACTCCAAAAACACTGTGTAAATCCACTGTGTTCATCAAAGCAGAATTCCCGGTCACAGATTGGAAAGAAGGAACACAGCTTGGTTAAAATTGACAGACATTATTATTCTAGTTTTATGGATATGGGCAGGAGTTGACCCAGAGGAAACTTAGCTTTAATCTAAGACACTACACTCAAAGTGCTGCCTTTTGCCAGCTAACCACCTTCATACCTGATGGTTTGTTACTGAAACCACTCTATTGTTACATCATTTCACCAATTCTCCTCAGCATCCAGTAAAATTGATCATCTGATGAAGAATCAGACAACTCCAATGAGGAAATCAGATTTTAAACTGATAAGCATATCAGATGAATCTGAACGTGATGGACATACTGATATCCCTCTTTGTGAAACTTGATCATCCACATCCCCAATGAGCTGGTAATTTTACTCCCCATCTGTATTGTCTATCTCTCTGTTTTTTTTTCTCCAATTATTCATTGATCTAATAATGTTAGGGAGGGGGGGGGGATTGAAAAAAAATCAATATGGGATTCCTACATCCCATTCCAGAAGATATTTTTTAAGACCAATGCTATCCCAGGTTAGGCTAAAACTGTTGTAAATGCTCAGTTTTTTGTTTTTAATTGGGTCATTGACTCATTAGATATTATGGCTGATTATTTTTTGTTTTTGGTGATCTAGTGTACCAATCTTGGAGACACACCTGGTCCACATTGAGTAAGACTTGATAAACCTGCCAATGATTTCTGTTATGATGATTCAGTGAGTGAAAATAGACTGAATGTATTTTCACTTTTGAATAGAAAGGGAAGGGAAGGGACAGAACAGGATCAGGCTACTTGTGTGGCTTTGGGTATTGGGGCATGTTTTTTAGGAGGCACCAATATGTGTTTGGGATGGGTTGATGATTGGTTGGGAGGTGGGGAGATGGTTGTGGACAGGACAGGGAGACAGTCAGGGGCTCATATAAGAACACCTGAATCCAGGTTTGCCTACATGAGCACTTCCTATAAATATATGTATAGGGTATCCATCAATACCTATACTTAGGAAAAGGGTGCAAAAGCGGCACACCCTTCCCCAAGTGTAGTTTTACATATCTAAATAAATAGGGAAGGCTGAGAGGCTTGAATGCACTTCCCTCTAGGACTTTTTACCCTCTTTTTTTGGCAGCTCTCAGCACATCTATGAGAGGTGTACAGCATGAACACCAGTGAGAGTTGTAGGACTATTTTGAATTAATGCCCTAAAAAAACATTTTTTTTTTTTTTTGAAAAGAATAAATTGTGAGATATGTGTGTAAGTTGGTCTGTTTAGATTGCTTGTTACCATGTGGACAGAGTAAAAAATGATAATAACCAATCTATGTGGACAGAGTCAAAAATGAGGAAAGGTGTTCAAATAAATGGTTTAGGGTTGATGAGATGGAATGAAGCACATCACCACCATCACCACCCCCCACCAATAGATATCTAGTTTTCTCCCTAAATTGGTGCTCAGCATTAAGCATACACCATCACAGTGTATGTTCCTTTACACATATAATTTTTTCTCATCTTCCATCCATGATCCAATCCAACACATTTTTTTTCTCAAAAAAATGAATAAATCTTTTCTTCACAGATTTGAATTGAACGGTGATGATTTTATCAAGTGTACAAGAACAAACATGTGAGATCATTTTGTCTTGTGGTGGTTTTTTTCTTCTCAAAAACAAAAAATTGTAAGTGATTATGATATATATATATATATTCCCACCAAAAAAAAAAAGAAAGTTTGATTGTAGATGCCTAACAACATCAAAGATATTACTTATGATGAATATTGATGATAGTCCATGAGAATGATGTTTAAAATTTTCCAGGATAAATCATGATACCAGGTTGATCTTCCTACTGAGTATATTATGTCCATGTGCATTCCCCAAGGGTTCAAGAATTTCTAGAGAGAGAAAGGCTAAAAGAAAAAAGGAGAAATTTCATACGTGTAAAGAACAAAGAAAAAAAACAAAAGGGGGGGGGAGAATTGAAGATGTTCTGAAACACTTCAGGGGGAGGTGAATTGTTTAAAGTTTTAAATCAGTTGGTTCAGAACAGAGATTTCTGAGGAGCTGGTGTGATTGAAGTCTAGAGGTCAAGGCCGGGAGTGGGAGCGTCTACCTTGGCACTGGGGGGTGAGACAACTGTCTTGAGACTAGCGGATGGCCCAGCTGGTTCGGTGGGGGGTGGCACGACCGGCTTGGGACTCGAGCCAGATGAGGAGGCCACCTTTGAGACGGCGTCGGGCATACCTTTAAAGATCTTGATCGAGTTGATGGCAAAGTAGACCTCCTTGTAATGTGAGCCTTTGAGCAGATAATCGTAACATTTACCGGGACATTTGCCTTGTGCATATGTATTCAAATCCGAGTCTCCACCTTTTTTTTTTTTTTTTTTTTGGATCAAGAGGATCAAGTCAATCAAGGCACAACACAAAGAGGATAAGTTGAAGGAATAAGAGTCATTCTGTCTGAGGGATATTTATAAGGGAAAGTTGACGTACACATTGCAATATTGATGACCAGGTTTTGAGGGCCAAACTTTCGGTTGATATCGCAGCTTGGCCCGTTTCTCCATGTGGCTGTAGGGGTCTGCCACGATTCGGGTCGTGGTTCGTTGTTGCGGACATCTTGGGGTACGTCTTGGGGCCGCCTATGGAGAGGGAAGATCATCATGAGCGTTAGGGAACCTGATGAGAGAGACGCCAAAAGGTGAGGATGGCAATTTACCATCTCCACACTGAAATTTCTGAGTTCGTATACATAGTGGCAAATACCTGGTTCAGACCATATATGATCAACATGAATGTTGTTCCTTTTATGTTTAAACAGGAGAAGTTGTTACATACCGCACCCCCATTTCGGTTTAGAGTGTGGCCATAAAAATCAGTGGTTGAATCCTCAACTGAGCATCCGGCCTGTTGATAAAAAAGGATTAGTTCATCCATCCAGCCTTGCGAGGATATTATCTGTTGCTCACGTTGTAGTTGACGCGCGTGTCACATGTCTCCTGAAGTACCTTACCCGTTTGGATACCAGTTGGGTCATGCGAGCAGCTGAGAAAAGAGTCGTTTTCTTTTTGAGTAATGATAGGGAAGGTCTCTCTAGAGTTGATGAAGAAATGCTTACCCAGGTAATGTATGAAGAGTTGCTCTTCCGTGGGTGGCATCGTTCCAGCCTTCGAAGATCTAGTTTTTCAAAAAAGAACGTTATGGGGGTGTTGAGATTTTCTAAAGCTCGTTTGTGGGGTTTGCCTACATCAATTTCCGCATTCTTAGGCCAGTTCTGCCCATACATCCAGACTGTTGTATATGTATTTAAATGAATTATGTAACTCGGCTAAGTCCCAAGTAGGATATTTAAATGAAGAAAAGACAACAACGATATCAACTTACAGGCAGGCCAGCTGGCACACTTGCGAGTTACAAAGTTTGATAGAAAAAAAGTGTTTAGTATAGGCCCCAAAAAAAACAAGGGGAAGGAGTGTTGATGAACTTTGGAGATGGGTTAGTAGGGAGTTCTCGGGGACTAACGCCGTAGGGTGTGTGATGAAAATCGGCAATGATCATGGTGCCAGCATCATAGCGTTCAAGAGATTCCAATCGAACACTGTTTCGAAGCGCTGATTGGTTGAACTTGAAGGTCCCAGTGGTTGTATCAAGGGCAACAGCAGGCATGACATCGCTCGAGATATCTTTGGTGGTATCGACGGCAATGATCGCCCGGGAGTTTTCATCGACGTATGCCAATGATTGCTCTTGTGCTTCTTTTCTGCTAACATAGCTGAAAAAAATCATAATAATTTTAGGAAGAAGAAGGATGATGTGAGTTGAAAGCGTGATGATTTTAGGAGATAAGTTACTTACTATGCAGCCGAGTGAGTGGTGTTCTAGGATTTGTTACTCGATGTCAGTGCTTGCTGGTTTGAGGGTTCCGAAAAAATGAAAAGAAGAAAAGAAAAGACTGACGTCCCATCGATTGATAAAGACCCATGAGTCGAAGAAGTTTGAACCAGAGATAGTCTTGGAGTGACTCCAAATGCTGGTTTGAGGTAATTTGCTTGGGAGGACTGATGGGAGTAGAGTAATGATCGAATGAAGCCATACTATGGTTAAGACTAGAGTACTCGTTATAGGAGGGTGGAAGAGAAGGGATAACATTTTTTTTTTTTTTTAGATTGAGAGAATACAGGATGGATGGATGGATGGATGAAATATTGTTTCTAGTTCGAAGACAGAGGTATGTAAAGAAGTAAATAAATATACTGAGCCAAGGGTTGCTTGTTTGTTTTCAGGGAAGGCCCCAAAGAACAAGGCAACCACGATACAGAAGTTCAGCCTCATGAGTTCTCTTGTACAGAAGATTTCTACCCAACGCCACTCGATCAGGGGGGTGTGGTTGGTGTTGGTGGTGAGCTATGAAAACCTCACACAAGAAGTTCCTACATAGAACCAACGATCTTGTAGGGATGGTAAATAAATATTAGTTGCCTATCATCATCAAGTTGGAGGCTTAAGCTTATCATCGAGCCAGGATTCTGATGAATGTTTTTTTTTTTTAAGAAATGGCATGACTTTCAAATGTATTTATCTCTTGCGCTGCCAAAAGGGGGAAACTTTTATACCTTTTTACTAATACTAATATTAATATTTAATGGTGTGTTGTACGATTCAAGCATGATGTTTATCTCTATGAGACCATTAAAGAATTCATCAATACAGTACAGTACAGTACAGTTTTATATCGGTTAGTCATGAGTTGAACATAGTCATCTTCACAGCTTAAAAGTCTGTGATACTCTAAGCGATGGAAGAAGTTGATATGGTGTACTGTTATTAGCTAAAATGTCCAAACAATCGCTTTCTTATAATCCTTTGAGACTTTTTTAAAAAATATCCAACCTGTTTGTTTAAATATTTTACTTTTAAAGTTTACCAGCCTTTGTTCCCCCCTTTGTCGATTACAAGTAGCTTTTAACATATTTAATTTGCTTTCCTCTTTGACACCTTAAACTTTATTATCAAACCCATTCCATTCCATTTATTGTGTTTCTTTCCTTTCTTCCCAGGATAATTTGACATGACTATCATCCGATCTGCATACAGCCTGTGGCTGTGAATCACTGGTTTCACCTCTTGACTTGACTCAGTCGACTTGTCTCTCAGTCTCAGTCTCCAGTCTCCAGTCTCAGTCTCAGTTGACTACTCAATATAAAACAACACACCCTCATCGCTTACCTTCTCCCTTCCCTCCATCCTTCATCCTCTCCCCCCCTCCTTACTTTCCTTCATATTCTCTTCTTCTCTCACTCACTTACACTCCCAAATTGAGCTCAACCAAAATGCTTCAACACCTTTCATTAGCTTCTTTTCAACCAACGCTCTTCGGCTTGTTTTACTTGATCCTTCTAATCCAATCCTTGCAAGCCATCCCCGATAGCTATCATCACCATCAACGTCAGTCATCATCCTATCTGTCTACCCACTTTATTCCAAACACTCACTCTAACAACCTTCATCATCATCATCATCATCATTCTCTCTATCCTTCCTTCCAGCTAACAAGCACCATCACTCTCGAATCACCAGAACTATTCAGTCTCGAAGCTCAAACGGTAGGCAAACTAAGTTCTCATCTCTAGGTCCAGCTGGTATCAGAGCCCATGATTCCAAAACGGCCAAGATCAATGGTGTATAGTAAGCTTGCTCTTCAAAACTCTCTACTTCAACTCCCCACAACCGATTGATCAATCCCCAACCCTACTAGTATCGGTTTGATTCCAGACGCTGGTGATACCGGTGGTAGCGTTCAAACCATGCAAGAAATCATTCAGTCCATCAACGGAGCTCGACCTGCCGTCTTCGGTTGGTACGCCCAAGTATCACCCTGGAAAACTTTTGATGGCGCCCAACTCTTCGAGATCCTCAAAGATCTCAAAGCCTCAAAGTGTGTCTTCAGTCCTGCCATCATGCCCCAAGGTGATTGGTCAGGTTTCAGATACAAGGACAATCATCAAGCCGTAGCTATGTCAGTCTTATCTTAACTTCTATGATCATCATCATCTCTCCAACCAAACCAAACTCCTACCCTACTAACCAACATAAACCTCCCATCGATCTAATACGTACCTAGTGCCAAAGTCCTCCGTAAATTCACCGATCTAGATATTCCAGTTATTATTCGCTTCGCCCACGAGATGAATTGGTACGTCTTAAGATCACATCCACCACCGGCCTCCCACACCACTAACTTCCCCTTTCTCACACGCTCACTTAGGTACCAAAGAACACACGAATACCCCGGTAACGTGGCTGATTTCAAAGAAGCTTGGGCGGTTCTTGCAGCCGCCGTCCGGAGTATAGCCCCAGACGTCCTTCTTCATTGGTGCCCAAATGTAGCCACCATGCAGGAGTACCACAAGTATGCACCCGATAACTTCGACTCGACGGTCGATATCGTAGGAATTGATTACTACCCCAAGAGCAAACCCAAACCAGGCGACTTTGTTAAGAAAGTCAAAGAGTTCCACGATACCTTTGCTATCAACGGCCGAAAATTTGCCATGGGAGAAGCAGGGTTAGTTGAATGAATCTAACCTTCTGACTCTCTCTCTCTCTCTCCATTACACACTGCTCTGCCACTCACCTATTTATCTACCCCACATCCCTTTCAGCTTACACTACGAAGCGAGCTACCAAGAGCGAGTCGATTGGCTTACACAAATGGCTCACGCCCGAAAGGAACTTCCCAACCTTCTCTATATCACCTGGTACAACAGCCAGAAGGAATACAATTACAAGATTGCAGGTCACGGCCTATCCACCACTCTGTTGACAGAAAGATTGGAATGAAGCCATCCCAAACCTCATTCGTTTCGTGCCCCCCCCCCTCCCTTTTTTTTTCTTCCATCATCATTCCATACTCTCGTTTTTCCTACATCATCGCTTGAACTCGCGTCTATCTCTAAAGATATCACATAAGTTTTGGGTCAGGGTGGCCATTGAGTGGCTCATCGGACGAGCTAGTCTCGTCTTGTCTCTTCTTGTTCTTGTTCTCGTTCTTGTTCTTCATCTTCTTCGACAGATCTTTCATTGATTAGATACATATGTTCCTAGCGAACACTTGCTCTCTCTGATTGCTTCATTCTTTCGGGTTCAATCTGTTTCGACCCTACCGTTGTACAACCTACAAGGGTCTCATATTACCCATCATTGTAAATAGTATTCTTGTCTTGCAGTAAATGTAATCCCAAAATACGATAGGTTACAACAATCCAAACCCCTGAACTAGCTCTTTGTCAAAGTTCACTGACAACACCTTGGCTAGCAAAGAGTATCAAAACGGTACCTCCCACCAACGTCTTGGCTCCCTATGAACTGCCCCTACTTGTATTGATGTACCTCTCCTGGTAAGCTAAGTAACACTCTTCCAGCAACCAACGACGGTCGCCTGAAAGGTTGCTATGCATAATTGTTGACAGTAGCTTACAGATTTTATTACATGTACATAGGTTAGCCTAAAAGGTGACCTCCTTTGTTCACCTTGTTCGCATTCACATTCAAAGCAAGTCTGGTCTTGGTCCCACATTATATCATGGCCCGAGATGTTGACCTGTAATGTATGGTGTTTCGCGCTTGTCTGGGCCGTTGGTGCAGGCCCGCCTGTCCTATCGCCATCGGGGGGCGCGCGGGGGCCCAGGCAGGGCGAGCCATTGGGTACAGCGGACCCATTTTCACACACACATACATACACACAGACAAAAGTGCCATTATATCTGAAGTTTGATGTGCTTGTTTATATGGGAATCTTTCAATCCAGATATACTATCATTCAAGGAATTTATGTTTTCCTATCAGTTCTGTTATGGTTGGCTAAAGGGATGATATATCCAATTATGGAATCAAATTTCAGTATTAAACTTTTGACTGATTAAATCATTAGATTCCTATTTTATTGGGTTAACACCAACTTATGCTAGGGGATAAAGAAAAAATAATCTTGATGTATGTCTATGTTGAGCGGTGAGATGAGCTTGAGAAAGACCTTCATTGTGGTAGCTATGAACCTCCACACTCTAGTTACATGATGATCTACTGGAAGATCCAGATTGAACCATCTGCTGAGGTTGGATAAATTCACACACATTTCTGGATCTGTCTGGATTGGTGAAATTGTGAATGCTGGAAGTCAGCTAAGCTGGATTTTTCAATATGGAAACCACACTGAGACACATGGAATTCACTAGAATCATCAAGAAACCTACTTTCACTAAACTCATCAAGAAACCTGCTTTCACTAACCACACACACTAAGAAAATGTTGATTCAAAAAGCCTATCACACCTGCAGAAAAAACCACTCATGACAATATTTGTTTAAACATTTGATTGATCACCAATATTGATAACTGAACTTGAAGCCATGTTTCTAAATATATATAGAAATGAGAAGAAGGGCTCCCAAAACTTTTTCCTGCCAACCTAAAACCATCATTAATTGTGATTTGATTTTGATTTTTGGTTGATTTAGATTCCACTGTGCCTGATGGAAATTGATAACATGGCCTCAGGTGGTGACATGTTTAAAGTGTACACAACTTACACACATTGGAAAAAGAGAGCTGGGAATTTTACTTTTGGATTAATGGTCCCTGAGTTTCCACTATTCTTATTCTCTGTAGGAATTTAAAAAATCCCCCAGCTTGAATGAGAGACACTTTTAAGATCAAAATTTCATATTTTATCATCAATTTGTGTGTACAAACTCACATATGATATGGCAAAGCCACTTAACTTGCTAAATGTTAACTTTAAAATAGGCTCCAAATCTTGAAAAAATACTGTGAAATGGTTGGATTTGAACAGTAACATTCACTTGGCAGTTTCTGTGGTCACTGGGCTTTAGAAAGTTTAACATAGATAGTACCAGCCTGGTTTGCAGTCAAAGTTAGTACAAGGAGCCCTTAGACCATTTTTTTCCTGTTTAAAATCAATATAAGGCACAAGTAAACACCACAGAAACTGAGAGGCAGTGTGTTACCCTCCACCTGGGAGTGCATCTGACTGCAGAATTTTCCATTAGCTGGGTCAGATTGCCTCATTGTGCCCCAAAATAGAAATAATCTCTAGCAGACTGTGTGTGAAGAGTCAAATGAAAAATGATTAAAGTTTGGCTTCAACAGAAGGAGGACCGGCTGCCAGGTTCCTCCCGGCCGGCGAGCTGTTATCAAGGATTTGGTTGGTATGAGAAACATGTTTCTCGGCCGGGAGGACTTGCGGTATACAACCTCGCGGCCAGGAGGAAGTAGGCCACAAAAGCATGCTTTGTATAACCTCGCAGCCGGGAGGAAGTCCTCCCGGCCGACAGACAGTCGGCCAGGAGGACTGGCTGAGACTGCCGGCCGGGAGGAAGTTCCCGGCTGAGGGTTATACAACCTCGTCAGCCAGGAGGACTTCCTCCTGGCCGAGAGGTTGTATCAGAATCCTCCCGGCTGAGAGGTTGTATAACAGCCGGCCTCGCTCACGTACAGTGGTCCCTCCCATAATGTGAGCGAGGGGGGACCCGCACGCCAAACAATTGGCGTCGGGGCCCACACGCCAATTTTATTTGGCGTGCGGGGCCCACAAGTGGCGTTGGGAACCACACGCCATCTTGAACCACACGCCATTTTTGGCGTGTGGGTCTCACACGCCCTTTTTTTTTGGCGTGTAAAAAATCGTGTAGGCCACAGACTCAGCAGACTTGTGTGAAGAGTCATGAAAAATGATTAAAGTCTTCAACAGTGGACTGTTATCCATGTTCTTTGGGTAGCACACAAAAGCATTGGTTTGGAGACTCCCAGAATAGAACAAACACATAAAAACAAGTTTGTCTTGACGCCAAAAAATACAGACTCAGTTGCAGTGGACCCCTTGGATTTTCCCTATAAAAAGACCTTCCCTCTGAGAAAATCCCCAAACCAAGTCAACTACCAACCCAACCAAGTCACCAGCCAGCTCACATTTGATCATCATTTCCCTTCATTTAAACTTATCTCAGTACCTCTCTGAATGGTTATACTGTTCTTTTTATATCTGTAATAATCATTAATATCTTGACATATTTAGCTTCATCCACATCAATAGGGGATGATTTCCAGCCAACTCAGGCATGATTAAGTTCTTTCTTTGAGTGATTTTTCTAAGCCACTCCTACTCTCAAATAGGATCATGACTGGGTATCAATCTTTCTAAGGGCTATTCCTCCAGCTATCCTTTGTATCTGGATTATTCCTGCTTGGGGGACAGAAAATCCCCTCTTTTGGTTTATTGATCTCTGGCCAAACCATCCATTATATCTGGAGAGCCCCTGCAGATAAGTAGTTCATTCTGTTTCTATTGTGATTGCAGTCTTATTTGGGGTGATTTACTCTAAACCACTCACTCTCCCCTGGTTATAATCAATAATCTATGTTTGTAGAGCTTTGGTCTCCACATTTGAGGTATCCATTATCACTGCCCCAAAACCCTGAACAGGATTCCCACAATGTAACCAGATCAGATGATAAAGCATTCATTTCATTTCATCTCAATCTTATCACTTACAATCTCGATTCTCTTGATGCTCAATTCTTTTTTGTTTTGTCTGGTCCATATAGTTATTGATTTTCCATAGTCTTGATACTTTTCATCTCATCTTTCCTGGATTCTTCTGTCACTCCAGTGACATCTTGCCCATCTCTTTCCAGAACAACCAACAAGGATAGAAGCTGTATTCTATGTAATGCACAGCAGCCACAGCGCTAAAAAACAGAGTTTCTATCCTCCTGTCAACCTCTTGCTTATTGAAAATAGGAATTTGGTGGATTGTGTAGTCCAAGAACAACGTATGTGACAGGTATAATTATGTATTTGTACAAAATCTGGGGCCTCAATTATTTAAGTTTTGCTGCTGCTGCAGTAGTATGTTGTTGCTGCCCAGTGATCAGTGGCCAAACATTCTTCTTTCTGCTAATTTGATATATCTCTAAAAGAAATTGCCCACAGTTGTCTTCTGATTGACTAGGAAATCTCCCAAGGCCTTTTGCAGACATATCTGTCAGCCTCAGAGACGGTAAATCTGTCCTAAAATTACCGCTAGGCCAATATATATTGCCCTAAAGACTTCAAATAAAAAAAAGACACCTAGAACCAGGGAAATAGAGCTTTTTAAATTATGTAATAATTAATAAACCATATAAGGAAAGACACATTCCCTATAATGTGTGAAAAATATAGGATAATCACCTTATCCATGGAAAGATAAGAATTATCATCTAAAGGGAAGAAACAACCCATATATGATACTTGAACACATAATAAAACATTACAAATGAGTAGTTTCTGCATTAAGACAAGTGGATATTCCAGATTGAGAATTCCAAGCCACTTGTTTCAATACTAAGCTGCAAACGCCATGTGATAGATTAATTACAAAGCACATGGTCTATTGAGTAGCTACATACTGCTAAAGCCCACATGGTAGTTCAACATGGAGGTTGAGAGTTACACATGTAATTGTACAGGAAGTAAAGCACCCAGCAAAGTACTATATAAAGAGTAATTTGAGCTGAAGGGAAAGAAGATATATATAGACATACCCATTTATTAACTTTTTGGTTTTTCACCCAGATTTCCAAGTCATAACAAAGATTTACCTTCTTAGTACTTCCTCAATAATTCCTTGAAGTAACCTTCCAGCTAGTAGCTCTTTTATCCTCAATCATTTCTTACATTATTATCCAACCAACCATTTCCCTTGAACAAAGGGAGAAAATCTGTCCTCCCTGTTTTGGTTACACAAATTACCCTTAAATAGCATCTTTTCAGACCTATCTTTAGGTTGGAGGTTTTCTCTAGACATCTTGCTCCATTGTTATAAATGTTGAGTCCAGAGTTATGTAACACTCAGAACTTTTGGCTTCATTATAGTCTTTTTCCTTTTGTACTGCTGTCACTAAAGAGACCCAGGATCACAAGTTTGAACTAGTTTGTTTGATGAATGAGATAAAAGCATACCCTCTGAGATGATGAAATTATCTGACAGACAACCAGAATAAATTGTAGAATCAATTGAAAAAAGAAGCCAAAACACAGGACTAAGAGAACGTAACACCTTTCAGCTATGTGTATGAAACACTGGCTTAATGTCTATAAAAAATCTAGGTACTATCACCGTGCTGAAAGGTTATCTGAATAATAATTACTATTACTCTCTCTATAGTGTCAAAACTATGCACAGAGGATAACATAAAATCCTTATAATTTTCAGATTTAATTTATAAATTAGCCAATCAGGAGAAGACTAACAGCTAATCATATAGGTTTGGCTATCTTTTGTGTTTTTATGAAATAAGTAACAATTTAAATTTTTACTAAGCAGCTGGCAAGCACTTAAGCTGGGGCGTTGATAAACGCACGCCCATCGGCGCACGCCCACGCCGAACGCACGCCGATAAAAAGAAAGGCGTGTTCCCCGCACGCCTTTTTTTCATCGGCGTGCGGGCTGCACGCCCATCCTTGGGCGTGGGCATGCCTGTAGATGGGTGTGCATGCTGCACGCCCATCTACAGGCGTGCGACACTGCAGGCGTGCAGTCGCACGCCCTCTTCAGAAAAAGGTGTGCGGCTCGCCCGCCCCTTCAGAAAAGGGCGTGTGGGTCGCACGCCCTTTTTATGTGTATAGGCAGGGGGCAAGCCCCTGCCTATACACATAGATCGGCGGACCGCCGACCTATGTATATAGGCAGGGGCGTGCCCCCTGCCTATATACATAGAATCGGCGTGTGGTCCGCACGCCTATTCTATGTATATAGGAAGGGGCACGCCCTTCCTATATACATGCTGATGTCATGCGTACAAAATAATGTACGCATGACATCAGCATGCCCACCCCGCCCCCCCTCCCCCCCCCCCCCCTCCCCCCCCGCGGATTTCAACCGCAACCACCACCTCACTCGATCACTTCCCCCCCACCTCACAGCCCCTCCTCCACATCAACCCAGCCAACCCGACCCAAGCCGACCCACCCAACCCGATCTGACCCACCCGACCCGATCCGAGCGAGCCAAGCCACCCGACCCACCCAAATGTGGGTTTTTTTTATTATCCTGCCTGAGCCCCCCTGAGCCCCCCGTGCCCCCTGAGCCCCCCGTGCGCACCGTGCGCACCGTGCCTCCGTAAGATAAAAAAAATAAAAAAATAAAAAAAAAAAAAAAAATAAAATAAAATAAAATAAAATAAAAATAAAAATAAAATAAAATTAAATTGAATAAAAATAAAATAAAATAAAATAAAAATAAAAATAAATAAAAATAAAATAAAAATAAAATAAATAAAAATAAAAAATAATAATAAAAATAAAATAAAAATAAAATGAAATAAATAAATCAAGAAAAAAAAAGATTATGATAAAAAAAACCAAAAATTTACTCAGGGCCCATTAGGCCCTGTATTGACAGTGGGACAAGCCCCAAAGGGCCTAGTAAAGGGGCCAACTGGGCCCACTATGACTGGCCAAAAGGAGCCAACTGTGCTCCTTTTGGCCAGTCTGACATGTTAGGCCAGGGCCCCTTTATATCTCCGCATAGGTATCCAAGGGCCCCATTCCCCTTTTCCAAGCCCCGGACGGGCACACCAGCACTTGATGTTCTTCCACTCAGATCCAATTAATCCCTCCACATCTTCATTATTATTATTTTCATGCCAGCTGATTATTTCTTCTTGTTCCTCTGAACGCACAGATATCAGCAAGTTTTCTTCGCATCAACTTTTATTACCCTCCAGCAGTGTAAGTGCATGTCTATCAAAGTAAATATCATCCAAAATTACTCACTCTGGCCGTTATTTACAGCAGAAAATGTCTCAGCCAGGCCAAAACTCCTCCTACTACCACGTATCTCCCAACCCATATGGTGTCCACAATCAGCCGCACCCCCAATACCCTAATGCAATAATGCATGCCAGTGGTCAGCCTAATGTCACCCAGTCTCACTTGGCACAGCATGTAAGCACACACAGCCCAATTCTTCTACTTAAATAACTTTCTCACACAGTCCTTCCTCCTGCCTCCATCAGCCGCAACCACCAGTTCCATTTGGGCAACCCCCTTGGTTCCAGGTCCCATCCAACCCCTCCATCCCCCCTCAAACGTCTGATCAATTCCCCGGCTTCCCCAATTACCTACACAATGCTGCCGCATCCTCAATACCCCCAATCACACATAATCCCACAAACCAACACCCCAGCTTCACCAACCATGGCCACCCCGCATACCCGTCAAACTCAATGGCCTTTCCAATTCCAAATCACGGGCAACCTGCACCCCATATGGGCCACCAAATACCATCTTTCAACCCATACAACAACCTTCCCCCCCACCAATCATCCCAAACGGCCTCCTATAACAATAGTACAGCCTTTCCTCACATTCCAGTCACCAGCCAACTCAATCCAAACTTTCCAAACTACACCAATCCACCAATCCCCCTGCAACAGACGTCCAACATTCCTCCCACCCACCAACCCAATCAACCAACCTCCTATACATTACAGCAGGAAATGTACTCCAACAACTGGAATGCCCCCCAACCAATCCAACACCCACCATCAATACCCAGAAACCTGTCTGCATCAATACCCAGCAACCCGTCCATCAACCAGCCCACATACTACTGGGACAACAACACCAACCAATCCGCTGTCGAAATCAATTCTCTGCTTGACTCTTTAAGTCCGCCTGCCCCATCCGCGCAGCTACCTACAGCAATTGATCCACTGGCTTCCTTGGTTGTCCCTCAAATGCCTGACAATACAGCTCAAGGTAGGTCTAACTTTCTCTTGTAATGTATATTTATTGAGAGCTGACAAACTGTAAATCATTAGCTTTTCCCCACGATTTCCTGCCTTCTGCAAATGACCTGCCTTCTCCCTCTTTTCCCACCCAAACCAATGAGGATCAAGCTCAAGGTGGGTCTTAGTATCTCTGGTAAAGTTGCTTTATTGGGAGCTGACTATTTATTGATGAATCAGGTGGTTCCAACTCTACAACATCTGTGGTACCGTCTGCAGTCCTGGCTCCTGCAAGAACCGCCCAGGAAATGTCTGTTCCCTCCCCAATCCCCCTGGAAATGTCTGTTCCCTCTCCAATGACTGAGGAAAATCCCCAAGGTGATGGTAGCTTTCACTCAGAAAAGTCCTTTGCGGTGTTAGTGTTTTGCTGTACAGATCCCAGTGCATCTGCGCACCACACCAACGACTTGTTGATGGCCCCAAATCTCCCAGATGGAAATGCTTTGCCCAAAGCCCTACTGAGCAGTGAGGATGTCAGATTGTTTGACTACTCTGTGGGAGGTCAGTGCCTCATTGATTTATCATACTGTTTCCAATGGATGCTCATGGGAATTAATTTCGTAGAGCCGATGGACCCTCCACCTGAATACCTGTTCACCTGTGTTGATGATCTGAAGAAATTTGTGTCCACATGGGCCACCGAGCATGGTTATCGGCTGGCGGTCTCAAAATCCAAGGCGGGGAAGAACATTTACCTTGCCTGCTCACTGGCTGGAGAAGACACTACCACCGTGGACTCCTGTCGGGCTCGTGAATCACGTAATAAGCGAGTTGGATGCGCCTTCAAGATTTCGGGCCACTGTTCATGTGCCAAGAACCGTGAAAACGACTATTGGGATCTCCGCAGCAAGACTGTCCCTCACAACCACAATGTCATCCAGCACAACTACGAGGCCATCCACAAGACACTTGGGGCAGAGGGCCAAGCAGAGGTGGCTCGACTGGCCTCTCTTGGTTTGCAACCACAGGCAATTGCCCGGCAGCTGAGTACGACTGAGGGACGCTTTGTCACAAACAGGACAATTTACAACACAAACGCAGCACAGAAGATAGAGCGGAGGGCCGGCGACACCCCCATCAACCATCTTCTACGATGCCTCAAAGGCTCCAACTGGGTTCACAATGAAGTTTACAATGATGACGGAAAGCTCCTCTACCTATGGTTTGCGCACCCTGGATCAATGTTACTTGCTTGCAAGTTCCATCATGTGGTTAATATTGACTGCACCTACAAGACCAACCTCTGCAAGTACCCCTTACTGCATGTTGTTGGCCAGACCTGCATGAACAACTCGTTCTCAATTGGATTTTGTCTCATGAGGAATGAGAAAAATGCGGCATACTCTTGGGCTCTGAATGAGTTGAAGTGAGTGTGGTGATTGTCTTTTTTAGTATGAGATTGATAATCTGATGGTAATTCTACATACACCTATCAATTCTTGCAGGTCGGTATGGGAACCAGAGAGCTCTCCAAAGGTCTTTGTGATGGACAAAGAGGTGGCTCTCCGAAATGCAATTGCGGAGCACTTCCCAAATGCAACCTCCAACCTATGCGCCTGGCACATTGATCGGAACATTGTCACCAACTGCAAACAGGCTTTTGCATCCGAGGCAGACGAATGGACGAATTTCATGAAGCTATGGCACGAGGTTACATACGCACCGGACAAACCCTCATTCGACACAGCTTGGGGAAAGCTTCAGGTGGACCTCAGGGAACGAGCAAATGTTCTGGAATACCTTCAGAACCATGTTCTGCCCTGTCGCAAACAATTCATGGCTGCATGGGCTGGGAAAACCCCGCACTTGGGGAATCTGACGTCATCTAGAGGTGAATCAGCTCATAGCTGGCTCAAAACATACGTGACATCTGGCAAGATCGACTTTGCTACGCTCTTCCTGACCAGTTCATCAGCTGTGGACCGGCAACTGGACGAAGCACAGGTCACCATTGGCCATGAAAGGATCAAAGGGCTATCCGGACTCCCAAATGTTTTCAAGCCGCTTCATACCAAGATCTCAACCCATGCCCTCAAATTGGCAATTGGAGAGTACAATAAGTACTTGAAAATGAAGAAGGCCAAACGTGATGATCCGGTCAGGCAGTGTACGGGGAACTTCAATGCGGGAATGGGGGTCCCATGTGCACACTCAATTGAAAAGTTGCTTGAAGAGAAGGGTAATGTGGAACCAGCGGACTTTCATCCCCAGTGGCAATTGTGTTACAACCCTGATGGACCAGTCAGTGTATAAATCTGCCCCCTCCTCCATAACCCATTGGCTAATCCTGTTTGACCTTGCTTAAATTACAGAACCTTGATGAGGAGCCGTATAACTTTGACGATGATTTTGAGGCGCTAAAGCAGGAGATCTTGGAATCTCACCCCTCCACAGCTTTGCCGGCACTGATGAAGAATTTCCGTCGAGTTGTTGCAAACACACATGTGGTCCCACTGATTGAGCCAGACCCCATCAGACAAAAATCCAAACCAAATCAACCTTGGAAGAAGAAGAATGGAAGCCGCCGTGTGCAAACCCGAGATCCTACTCAGGAAGAAATCGTGGAGTCTCAGATTGAAAAGGCACAGACAGCCAAAGGGAAACAGCGCGCAAGGACCAGTCAGAATCAAGCGGGCCGGAGAAGGACAGACGAGTTGCAACAAGATAGCTCTTCATCAATGGAAGACCCTGATGAGCTGCCCACCTTGGCCAGACTGACCGCCCCAAAACCCCGAGGCTGACCAAGAAAGGCTCCTGATCCCGCAACATCTTCTGAAGAAGACAATGAGAGCCCACCGTGTGTGTCCAAGCGACAAGGCCAACCTACAAAGTCTCAGCTACCATCTACGTATGCAGCCAACAAAGACTACCAACCAGGCCGCACGTCACATAAGCGGAAAGCAAGTCCCCCCACTTCCGACCGGCCCAAGTCCCAACGCCGTATGGAAGAAAAGCCCTCAGTATCATCTGCAATGAGTCAGATGTCTTTGGCAAAAGGGAGCTCCGCAGAAGGCAGTCATTCTGTGTCATCTAGTGGAGTACCAGACTCATCCATTGATCAATCTGATGGCAGTGACGGAGATCCCTTTGGGTCTGAAGGAGATGCATGTGAATTTGCAGAGGACAATCCAATTGATATTCCTCTTGCCGGGACTTCAATGTCAACTTCCCTGGTAAGCCCCTTTAATCAAAACAACAAGATTCTCCTAATAGTGATTGGCCTAATTGTTCTGTTGTATTTTTGCAAATCAGGATGCTATTCCTATGTCCCATACGGAAGGTGATTATCAGGCCAATGACCCCCCCAGGCCACCCACTTTGGAGGTAAATTCAAGGGTTAGGATGAGCCCATTCAATGAGTCAACATTATAACTGATTGGCTTTTCTGGTTGAATTCAGGATGAAAGTATGGTTGTAAAAAGTGGTCCCACCTTAGGGACACTGGCTCAAGCCTCTAAAGAGGTTATGTCTGATAAATCAGTAAGTGAACATAGTGTGAATTCATTATGATTACTCATGAGAGCAAAGCAATTTACTCACACTCTTGTGCTTATGCTGAATTTTCCCTCATCTCCCCCAGGTTGAGGAGTTACCTCCTTGGGTCATTAAGTATGTCCAATCAAGTTATAACCCCAAAGGCAATGGCAACTGTGGGTATTCTTGTGTGGCACATGCATTGGCTGCTGAAAAACCCGAGGGCTCGTATGCTAGAGACAATGGGTGGTATCAAGTGCGATTGGACATGTTACACAAGCTGGACATCAACAGGGCACTTTGGACGAGGAAGCTAGGTGGACCAGAAATGTTCGAGAAGACCTACGACAGCATTTGCGTGGAGAATCCCAAGGGACCAGTGCCCACTTCCAAGTGGATGGGCAGGCTTGATGGTGGTCCTATTCTGGCTAATGCATACAATAGGCCAGTGGTGTTCCTCACAAACGACCGAGCAGCTGGCTGCATGACGTTTCTCCCTTCAACAGTTGCACCCAACCCCAAACCAGCAAGCCCAATCTACCTTGCACTAATTAACGGGAATCACTGGATACATGTTATAGTCAAGCGTGGCCTAGTACCTTTCCCTCCACCGTCCATACCTAGATCATTTCCAAAGAGCCAAGCTGCTGGTTGGTTGAGCATCATTGAACCAGCCACACTTCTTTACTCCAAAACTTGCAAGCCAATGTAACACCCCTCCTCTGATTTGTAATTACTATATTAAATTTGTTTCCATAAATCAAAGTAGAGTAATGGCTGTCAACATTACTCCTGAATATTGTCAGCCTCCTTGATGCCAACAACAAGTCTTTCTAGGTACAAGTGGTGCAAGGATACAAGGAAAGAGTGATATTACTCTGGGTAAGGTTTTAAGGTTATAATTCCCAAATAAAACGGGGGAATTGTGACGTAAACTTTAGAGGAAAAATAGGAAAAATAAGGTAATAATTATATTAAATAAATTTAATTGAAGACCTCCTTAAATAGTCTTGAGTTCCCTCTGGGGACCCTGTAGGTATTATTGGCCAACGTGTGGGATATTTGGACCACATTTTGGCCATTTTTGCTTTCTTGGTGACGCGTCAGCAGCCCCTGCTTTGAATCCACGTCACCAATTGATTTTATTAGTTTATTTATTTATTTATGTTGACTTACAGTCTGTAGTACATTAGTACTGGTTGTTATAGATTAATACTAGTGGCTTATTTGTATTTTATAATAAGCCACAGTATTATTTGTACTGTTTGTTCAGTCAATATACCCATTAATCTTCATTACATGTGTAACTTATGTAATGAAGTTAATTGGGCGTGTTTTTGTTACTTTGGGTGTACCTTGGATGACTTTGCAGTCCGCGTGCCAAGCTGAGAGCCTGTAAGGAGCCTGATGCTTGCGTGGGGGCTTATATTCCAACTTTGGCGCGGGCTTTCAGTCACGCGGGTTGAACTTCAAGGTATGCGGACTGTGGTGCACGGGGTTTGAGTAAAACACATTGTATTTATACTATCTCCCCTAATTTACACAACACCTCATTTCCGTGACTGGAAATTGGGGTTAAGCATATGTATATGAGTATATAAGCATAAAGTTAGGTAATCATACTTTTAACTGATCATTAATACAATTTTCAGTTATTAGTATCATATCATATGTATAATAATAAGTTTTAGTTGCACACCAAGACTGACACCTATAATGTAGGAAAAAGATAAACCAAAAGGCAAATACTGTATCATTTGGATGGAAGTGATCAATAGAACATGCAACATGTAGAGCTGGAGACACAGGATAGGAGTTAAATACCATACAAGTCAGAAGTGATAGTTGGACAAAGCTATTTCTATATCTTGAGAAAAAATGTGGAGTAGGTGGTGAGTAGCAAAGTAGTGGTGAAATTCTTTGTAGGTTCTTTCCCAATCCACTTGGGAGAGTCCATTCTCACCAATCTTATCGAAGCCCATAGCACACAAGAAGTCCAGAAAATATATATGAAGATTGTCTAAAGTTTGGTGGGGCATTGGGAGAGTAATACCACCATCCACCTTTTGTTTAAGGACTTTGGCCCCAAATTCTAGCAAGGCTGAAGCGTTGGCATTGCTGGCAGTCTGTCTGTTGAATGTGAAGACTGATGTTGGACCAAAAACGAGCAGACCAGCTAGCATCTGGATCTGAGAGGGAGTATTCCTTGTGGAGCACTCATCCGTCCTTGTATGCTTTGGACGTGGCCAGGTAAAGTCGGATAAGCTGAAGATATACGCCAGAGCTGACATTGCCCCCACCAGGTGCTGTGACACAAGCATGAGGCCGCCAAGGTTTGGTGAATTGGCATCGAATGTCCCCAGGTTCTCGTAGGTTCGTTGGAAGCCCCAGTGAGCAGAGTGGACCTTTGTTGTATCTAGTGGAAGGGGTTCCCATTGGGTGCCCTGCTGTTCGAGATGACGAAAAGCCCAGCATTGATGTAAAGCAGATTTGAGTCAGAGGTATGCCGTGTCAGGAGGAGAGATGAATGATGCCATGTTTGTAGCCAGTGTGTGTACCTGACTTTGGTTGGTTATCGTCTTGCTTTTGTTGGCCCGGACAACTTCAATCTGATCCATGTTGATCATTTCATGAGTGATCAGAGACATTGAAGTAGCAGGGTGGAGGATTTTTTCTTAACCGCACCACAAAAATTGGTCAGTGTCATTTTTAAATAAATAGATAGTAACTAGGAGAATTACCTGATTTGCAAGCAGCCAGAGTTATTGTAACGTTGTGGAACTACTCTAAGGCCAGAATAGAGCTTGGAAGGGATATGTATAACTACACTAGTACTAATGTAAGTTAAGACAAAGGTGCTGATATAAGAGCTGCCTTCCTGACTAATGCTGATGGGGAAGAGTGTAACACTAAGAATAAAATAAAGGTGTGGCTTTTCTATTTTTAATCTTAGACTGACTAGTACTTATAAGCTGACTACTATTACCTCTGAGGTATGGGGAGTTGAGGAGAAGTTGTGAGGGAAAATGGTTGTGTAAAAGGGTTTAAATGGCAAGGATATCTAAAAAATGTCTAGGTAAGAAGTGTCTTTGATGAAATTGAATCTAATGTTTGGGGTAAAAGGTCATACAGGTTGTATGGGGTAGAAATTGCATACTGGTAATACTACAACAGAGTGGAGTATATATGTGTAAAGGGCCCTTCAAGAGGGGAACAAATGATGAGCACAGTATTACAAGATATGATGATGAGCAATGTCCATAATAGTAATAGTGATGAGCAAAAGACTACAAGTGTAATAGTGAAGTGAATGTATGTAGCAATGATGAGCATTTGATGTAGATTATGTAAGATGTTTTATTTACTGAAATAATAATGACTTGGATGATGTAAGCCAAAAGAAAAAGAAAAGAAAAGAATGTACCTATGAAAACTATGAAGGCTAATATCTTCTGATCCAAAAGGAAATCAAGGGTGGTTTGAGTGAGTGACTAGGGGTAAAATAAGGTGTAGAATCTGAATCTAGAATAATATTCATGGATATATGGATGGAATACGAGATGTAGAAAGAATGATGTGAGAAGGAACAGGATTACCACATCCTCCCCCAAGTAAATGTCTGTCCCCAGACATCAGGGAAAGAAAGAAAGAAGGAAGAAGTCCAAGTCCAAAAGAGTCCAAGTCCTGGAGAATCCAAGTCCAAAAAGTCCAAGTCCAGAAGGGGAAATCCAGATCCAAAAGAGTCCAAGGTCCAGAATCCAGAAAGAAATCCAAGGTACAGAAGGAAATCCAAAGTCCAGAAGAGATCCAATGTCCAGAAGGGAGGTCCAAGGCCTAAGTCCAGAAAGTTGATGAATTCTAACTAATATTTATGATTTTAAAAGATTTTAACACTATGAAATATCTAGAAAGACTACTATTATTTTTATTGATATTTGACTATTTCTAATAATTAAAACTGATGGATTTGTATAACATATCACCAGTAACACAACAGGTTACTGCAAATGATGGAGGTTAAATGAGAAGACCTTTGCTATACCCAAGATAGTATAGACATATGACAGGTGAATTGAACAGAAGACTACTATGAAAGAGTAGTTGAACTAGAAGTCTAGAGAGTATGCAACAACTCTACTAGGAAGATGGGATGGTGGGTTCAGTTTTAAGCTAGAAGGAAGTGAAGATATCTCTAAGAATGCCAGTGGAATTTGATGATGGTCCAGGATGTATGAAATGGTTTTAAGTCATAAGATAAGAGGAAGAAAATATCCAAGTGCTGTCCAGAAGTCCAGGAATCCAGTATGGCCATGTGATTTAATTTGAAGGAAATTGGTGACTGATCCAAAGAAGATTGACTGATCCAGGTTCAGGGAAAGAATGGTTGGATGAAGATGAACAGGTTTTATGGAAGATGGATGGGGAATTCCAGAAACAAGGGAACAGTTGGTTTGGTTAATGAAAGAATTGTTGATGACTGATCCATGGAAGAAAGATGGCTCCAGGTCCCGGGAAAAGAAAGCTTGGTGAAGATGAACAGGTTTTTATGGGAGCTGGATGGGAAATTCTAGAAAAACAAGGGAACAGTTGATTTGGGTAATGAAAGAATTGTTGATGACTGATCCATGGAAGAAAGATGGCTCCAGGTCCAGGGAAAAGAAAGCTTGGTTTTGGAAGGATTAAAAGAAACTACTAGTTGAATTTATCCAAAAGAAGAGTGACTGATCCAAAGAAGAATGAATTGATCCAAAGAAGAAATGAATTGATCCAATGAAGAAAGAATTGATCCAAGGAAGAGTGGCTGATCCAAAGAAGAATGAATTGATCCAAAGAAGAATGAACTGGTCCAATGTAGAATGAATTGATCCAAAGAAGAATGAATTGATCCAAAGAAGAAATGAATTTATCCAAAGAAGAATGAATTTGAACCAAAGGAGAAATTGATGGATTTAAAGGGTGAAGAATGACTGATCCAGAGAAAGGTGAGGGGTACTGGTCCAGAGGAAAATAATTGTATGCTTTAAGGGTGAAATACCAAGTTGTGGAGAGGTGGATAGATGAAGAAGGATGAAGAAAAGAATGGGAAAAGGAGAAGAAAAAAAAATTTAAAAATTCCTGGGTATGACAGATGAGGTGTTCCTCCCCCAACTTATTGTCTGTCCCCAGACAATGGAGAAGAACCCATGAATTTTGGAAGAGTGGTGTGGAAGAAATGAGTTGATAAGATTGGGATTTGAAAGAAAATAGATGGGGGAAGGTGGTTGATGGTGATGTTGGAAGGGAAAAACCAAAGAAAGTGGAAGGATGGTGGTTGATGATGAATGATGAATGGATGGTTGAGGATGGGTGATGATGATGATGAATTTACTATTTATGAAGAAAAGATGGATGAGCTGTTGAGGATGAATGAGGATAATGAGAAGTTTCTAGTATGGAGGAAAGATGAATGAGACATGAGGATGATGGATGGGTGGTGATGGATGGATGAGGATGGAAGAATGATGATGGATGGTGATGGAAAGATGGTGATGGGTGGATGAAAAATAGAGACATGATGAATGGAGAAATTTCAGGGGAAACAAACAAATGAAAGTGATGGATTATTGGTGATGGACCCCTTGGTCCAGATGGATGGATGATGATGAATGAGGATGAATGGTGATGGAAGGATGGTGATGAAGGAATTTCTAGTATATGGATGAAAAGTGGATGAAGATGATGATGAAAGAATATCTAGTATATGGATTAAAGATGGATGATGGTAAAAAAGTGGATAATGAGATGGATGAAGGAAAAAAAATCAGGATACTCAAAGATGGATGAAGGGGAAATTAAATTTATATGATGTATGGAGGAAGAAAAAATTGGATTGATGGTTGATGATGAAGGAGTAAAATTAAATTGATATCCCCAAGAAAAAAAATCAGGAACCTCCCAAGTGGATGAAAGGAAAATTCTTTTTTTTTTGTTTATTTTGTTCTTCCTTCATGATTAATTTTTTTTTTTTTTTTTTTTTTTTTTTTTTTAGTGTATTGACCTCTCAGCGGTGTGAGGAGAGTCGCCGGAGGGAAGTGGTGAATCCGCGCGGAGAGTAGACGCGGAGTCCCGGGTGCTACAATGTCCGCGGAGTCGCCGGCGTTTCCAAGGCGCAGGAACGGTCCTCCGGGTCAAAGGACGACCTCGGAGATGAAAGCAAACCGTTCTTCTTCGATGGAAAGAAGAACGGTTATGGGGAGAACATAAAAAAAAAGATCAAAGGAAAAATGAAAGATAAAGGAAAAAAAAGAAAGAAAAGAAAACCCGGGTCGTGCACCGGCATCGCCAAGCAGTTGTAGGTGTTGTAGGCCAAGGGAAAATGACTTGAGAACGTATATCCGGGTCGTTCACCGGCATCGAAAAGATGGTGGATTGATTGATTTTTTTTATAAAAGACTTCGACGATATCGTCGTCGTTCCCCACCTCGCATGTTGTATGTTCTTAATTGTAAATCGTTATAGTTACTTATAGACCCCTAATGTCGTCCCCTACTCGCCCGCTATCTATAACCTCCTCCTTGTCCTCATCAACGAATAGCAACGACTCGGTATCATCGTCTTCCAGTACCCCGGCCTCTCAGCTCGTCGCCAATGTGGAGTTGTTTGGCCCCTTCACCCGCGACTCGTTTTCCTTGGAAGAGCTGGCGGCGCTACATGATACCGTCAACGACCACCTAACGGAATTCGCCCGGTCCAACCATTGCGATCCTCGGGCCGCGGCAGCGTCCCGACACCGATTTTACAGTCGCCTCCAGGATGCGTTCGACTCCGTATGTATCCCTCATAAAAAAAACTGATAAAACAAAAAGAAAAAAAAACTGATTTTTTTTTTTTTTTTTTTTTTTTTTTTTATTGTGTCTAGATAATGATGCATACCATCATCCAAGAAAAGCAGGAAACGGATAATATGAAGAAAAATGAAACTAAAAAATAAAGGTGAGTTTTTTTTTTTTTTTTTTTTTTTTTTTTTATTTATTTATTTATTTATTTAAGTTGACTGATACTGATTTTTTTTATTTTTTTATTTATGAGATTATTAAGGGTAAGCCAGAGAGTTTGTTTTTATATCAATTGGCCTTGAATGATATTTTTTAACATGACTTGCTGCATATCTTCTGTTTAATGCAGTGCCATCCAGTTCCTCCAGTGAATAAGAGCCTCCAGGATTTTGAGTGGTAATTCTGTAAGGTCCATTCCATTTGTTTTCAAAGAGCTTTCCATATTGAGAGTCCAAAGATTTGTTGTATACTAATACCAAGTCCCCTGTTTGTAGTGGTTGTCTAGGTGTCTTCTTCCTGTTCCAATATTCCACAGATGTTTTCCTTGTATCCAGCAACTTTTGATGGGCCTTCTGAAGAATGTCATCCCTGTTTTCCAATTGGAGAGTCCTGGCCAGAAGGAGGTCTTGAGTGCTGTTCACTTTTGTCCAATCTATGCCAAAGAAGGTTTCCAGTTCCAGATCAATTGGTAAGATGGGGGGCTGTCCAAGAACCAGTTCATAAGGGGAGTATCCAGTTGATCTTTTGGTGGAAATCCTGTCTGCAAATAAAACCAAAGGTAAATAATTCCTCCATTTCTTGCCTTCTTGTCCACAGAGTTTAACCAAAGTGTCCTTGATGGCCTGATGTCCTCTTTCCACCATTCCATTAGCTTCAGGGTAGTAAGGTGTGGTAACTTTGATTTTTATTCCTGCTTCCAATAGTGATTTCTGGAACTGTTGACCAAATTCTGAACCTCCATCCACTGTAACTGACCAAGGTGCTCCATATCTGTAGATCCAGTTGTCCAAGAACCATTGGGAAATCTTCTTTGCTTGAATCTTCTCCAGACCAACTGCTTCAACCCATCCAGAAAGATCATCTCTAGCAATTACCAAGTATTTCCATTTACCAGCCTTGATATGAACTGTATCCAAGCTGACTCTTCCAAAGATTGTTGCTGCTCCAGTAGGCTTCTTGGGTTCCATTGGTAATACTGAATTCCTTTTCTGGCAAGCTTCACAAGACTGGACCCACTTGGTTACACCTTTCTTGAGTCCTGGCCACCAAAACCTGAGCTTAGTCCTTCTGTAAGTTTCTGAAATACCTCTGTGGCCTAGTGTTTCATGAAGAGATTGGAGGATATTGTTTTGGGCTGAGGGAGTGGTGACAACTATCTGGGAAAAGGGTTTGTTAATTCTGTGCAAGACATTATTGGAGAGGAAGAAATTGGCTGATTTATGCAGAATTTGTTTGAAATCCAGGGGGCTGCATCCAGGAGGTTTGTTCATTGTTGAAAGATACTCCTGTAAGTGTTTCCAAATTCCTTGTTGCAGAGGCTTTTACCCCTCCCCCAAATAAGCTGATGTCCCCAGAAGCAATCCAGGAAAAGAAAGAAGTCCAGAGGAAGAATGTTTGAGGCCAAATCCAGGGTGAGGTTTAATCCAAGGTTCATCTTCATCAAAACTAGGGCAATCTTCTTCACCAGGGTCAGGAGGTCTTCTGGATAGTGCATCTGGAAGGGTGAAGGTTTTGCCAGGGGTATGTTCCAAATCAAAAGAGAAGAGCTGAATGAAAGCAATCCATCTGTTCATAGGGGCATTTGGAAGTGAAGGGTTGTTGATCATTCCAATAAGGCACTTGGCATCCACTCTGAGCAAGAAATGTTGGCCCCATAGCCTATGCTGAAGTTTCTTGAGGATCTTGGTGACACCACAGAGTTCCAACTTGGATTGTGAGTATTCAGATTCTCTTTTGGAAAACACTACTGACTCATAAATCACAGGCCTGTCCAATCCAGAGGAATCCACTTGGGTGAGGACTGCTCCTGCTGCAATGAAGCTAGAATCCACAGAGAGTTTGATCTGTCCAGCTCCTGGTCCATAATCCAGCTTCTTGAGGGTGATATCTGATCCAATGATTCTCTTGAGTTCCTCAAAGGCTTCCTGGCAATCTTCAGTCCAATCCCAGGTGGAATCCTTCCTAGTAAGGTGTCTGAGGGGAGCAGTGATAGTTGAGTAATTTTTAATGAACATCCTGATGTAGACACAGATACCTAGGAAACTCCTGACAGCAGATGGAGTGGTGGGAGTTGGCCAAGTTTCTATTTTGTTGAGCTTCTTTGCTGATATCTTCCTTCCTTCTTTGCAGACAACATGGCCCACTAGATCCAAGGCAGGGACACAGCAAGCAAACTTTTTACCAGAAATAGTGAGTCCAGCTTCTTCTATCCTAAAGAGAATCCTTTCCAAAGTGATGGCATATTCATAAATAAATTTTCTGATCTGGGGGTTGGCTTCCAGGGTTTCTCCACCATAGTCTGAGATTGGTCCTTTAATTCCTCCATCATCAATGAAGATTCCAAGGTGCTGAGGGAGTTCATCCTGAAGTATCCACATCATTTGGGCCTGGTATACTGCAACTGAATTGGTGGCTCCTTGGGGTAATCTGGTGAGCTGGAATCTTCCTAGAGGGGTTTCAAAAGTGGTTAAGGGCCTGGATTCTACTGATAATTCTCTTTCATCATACCCTCCCATAATATCACCTAGTCCATAGCATGCCCTTCCAGTGAAAGATTCAATGAGATCCTCTGGTGATGGTGGTAGGCCTGCATCCTTAATGGTTACTTTATTGAGTTTTTGGAGATCATGAACTATTCTTAACTTCCCATCTTGCTTTTTGACACAGAAAATAGGGCTGGAATAACTGGAGAAAGACTGTTCATAGAGGCCAGTGCTGAGTCTTTCTCTTACTAATTCTATGACTTGATTTCTGATGGGAGCTGGAATTGGAATTGGTTTCTGTTGCCAAGGTTCATGGGGAATAACTGGAATGATGTAGGGTTGTCCATAGGTATGTTTGAGGAGTCCCCTTTCTGTTTCTGTGAATGCCAAAGCTGCTTGCCTGAGAGTGATGACCCAAACTAATAGGAGATGTTCTTGTTCTGACAGCCATCCAGGAGGTCCAAAATTGATAAGGTCCAGCCTCTCTTGAGTGATTTTAGAAGTGGGAATGAATGGTGGAGGAAAAGGATTTAAAGGAGTGGAATATGGGTCCCTAGAAAGTGGAGGCCTTGAAAGAGGTGGGTTGAGAGCCAATGGCATAGGTTGGTTTACTGGTTTTACTTTTTTTAGAGTGGATTTATATTTTGCTGAATGAGTGACTAAAGTTGGTTCTTTTGGGTTATTTTCCAGGATTCCATCTGTAAAGGAGTGTAGTTGGAAGCCTGGCCTTAGACTAAAAAATCCAAAGATGCTGAGTTTGCTGGGAGAGAAGTTTCCCATTTCTGGTGACTGGGAAGGATGATTGGGACCAGGTAAGTTTGTCCAGAAGTGTTTTTGATTTCCAGTGATTCCCCTCCGTCTCCATGGTAGTTGATGGTTGCTGACACATCCATTAAGAAGGGTTTTCCAATGATTAGCTGCACAGACCCTCTAGCTACCCAGAAGTGGACAATCCTGGATACTTTCCCAATGGTGACAGTAACATCTTCAGTGATTCCAGGCATTTCTGTAAGGTGACCTCCAATTCCTTTGAGTTTCATGGGTTTAGATGTGATCTGAAGTCCAAGTTTGTGGGCCAGGGATTCAGGTATAATGTTGATCATTGATCCAGTATCCAGAAGGGCTTGATGCTGTTGTCCATTGATGCTGAGGTTTATATATCCAAGAGGGCAAGAATAGTGAGTGGCAGGTTCCTGGGGTTCTTCTTTTTCCTGGTCCAAGTCTCCAAAGTTTGCTGATTTAGTTTCTTCCACTGGGACTCTTCTGTTAGTGATTTTTCTTTTACTGCCTCTGATAATGATGGGGAAAGAGCAAGAGTTTCTCCAATGGTGAGCTGGATGACTTGTTGGCCTAGGATCCTATTGGCAACTTCATCATCTATTCCAGGGTAGTCTTTGGCCAAAGCCTTCTCCAGGTAAGTCTTTCTAGCTGGTTTTTCCTTGGAAGGGTTGCTGGAGGATGGTTGTGCTGAAGGCTGTTGAAATCTGACTTTTGAAGCAGGGGCAGGGGATGTTGGAGAAAAGGGAGTCCTGGCCATGTCGAGCAAATCCTGGGAGTCCATATCCATGAGAGTGGTCTTTTCCTTCCTGGTCCTCTTTTCTGGCATAGCTGGTTCCTCTGAAGATCTGGTCCTTTTTCCCATGTCTGAATCATACACAGTAAGTTGAGGGTTGTCATATTCCTCCAGTTGTCCAAAAGAAGTTGAAAGTTTGACTGATTCCTTGGCAAATTGCTCCACCACACTTAAGATTGGCCTCCTGGTGTCCCATGGAATTAAGGTTTGATTTGGAAGTTTGTAGTCCTTTCCATCCTTGATTACCTGTCCTGAGCTGATGTCCTGGGATAATCTGATACATCTGTTGGTCCCATGGGTATCCTGGAAGCAGTAGAAACATTTGAGGGGCCTGTATGCTAGGGTGGTGTTGTCCATGTGGGGAGGAAGGGATTTGCCAGTTGTGAATGCTGCAAGTTGTTTGGTAAGATTATCCATAGTCTGTTCCAAGGGAGCTGATCCTGCAGGTTTGAAAGGTCTGGTAGGGATAAAAGGTTTGGTGGGGATAACAGGTGAGTCCTTTGTATTTGGGGTTTCTGTCCTGTAAAGTCTCCTCCTGTTGATGACAGCTGCTGATTTGACCTTCTTGTGTATGTAGGTGAGAAGGAATTTCAGTGTTTGGTAAAATATCACCTCCATCCTTGGTTGAAAGCATCTGGTTGTCCCTGAGAAGTTCATCTGTTACAGCAAGTTCCAGTTCCTGGCTGAGGGCTTCTAGCAACAAATCTCTGAATTCTTCCAGGTCAGTACTGTAATTCATCCTTACTAGATAGTGGGAAATGGTTTCAAATTTGGTTCTGAATGTCTTGAAGTCCTCCAGGGTATTGATTCCTCCATCATGGGCAGTAGTGCTGACTAGATTCCTTAGGTCCCGTCTGGTGTATCTGACCAAAGGCTGAGAGGATCCAAACCTGTTAAGCAACTGTTTCTTTAACTTTTCCCAATCCAGTTCTTCATGTCCTGACATCTCCTCTACTTCATCTTTTAGATCCATACCCTTAATAAATGAAGTAATTTGATCAGCCAGTTCTTTTGAGTTAGCACCATCATGCCTTCCTGCAGCCTCAAATCTCCTGATGAACTTTTCCATTGGCATATTACCACCATCAAAGAAGAGCTCTTTGTCCATTGGTTTGATCTTGATTCCCCTGGAGGTTGGGTCCTGGTACACTGGCATGGAAGCTTCCCTTTCAAAAAAATGTGAGTTGAATCTTGCTGAATCCTGGGGTGGTGGCCTGTGTAGGTTTCTCATGGGTAACTGGGTTCTGGGGGACTGAAGTGGGATGCCTAAGTCTTCTGAATCTTCTGATGGTTGGGGATTGTTTCTGTAGGGACCAGGGTTGTGACCAGAAGCAGGAGCCATGCCTTGAGGAAGGGGATTGACTGGGTTGGTAGGTTGACTAGGAGCTGGGTAGAGACTGGGAGCAGAGAAGTTGATGTAATTTCCAGAATGAGACATCTTTAAAGGGGAAGTGAATTTAAAAGGTATGTAGGTGGGATTTAAATGAGGGTGCTGAAAGATAAGAAGGGGGACTGATGATTGATTGTGATTTGAAAACCTTTGTAGGGATGAAGAGAGGAGGAAGAGAAGTGAAGTGGAAGGGGAAGAAGGGTTTTAAGGAAGAGGGTGAGTGAAGAGAAGAGGTGTAAGAAGTAGTGTGTGTAGCTAAAGGTAAAGTTGTTACTAGGGCTGAAGATTTCTGAGGGATGGAAAAGGCCACTGTT
Source organism: Puccinia hordei (assembly GCA_007896445.1). Taxonomy (NCBI): domain Eukaryota; kingdom Fungi; phylum Basidiomycota; class Pucciniomycetes; order Pucciniales; family Pucciniaceae; genus Puccinia; species Puccinia hordei. The sequence continues at coordinate 174,883 of RDRW01000505.1, forward strand.
GGGACACCACTTGTGGAACTACTCTAAGGCCAGAATAGAGCTTGGAAGGGATATGTATAACTACACTAGTACTAATGTAAGTTAAGACAAAGGTGCTGATATAAGAGCTGCCTTCCTGACTAATGCTGATGGGGAAGAGTGTAACACTAAGAATAAAATAAAAGGTGTGGCTTTTCTATTTTAATCTTAGACTGACTAGTACTTATAAGCTGACTACTATTACCTCTGAGGTATGGGGAGTTGAGGAGAAGTTGTGAGGGAAAATGGTTGTGTAAAAGGGTTTAAATGGCAAGGATATCTAAAAAATGTCTAGGTAAGAAGTGTCTTTGATGAAATTGAATCTAATGTTTGGGGTAAAAGGTCATACAGGTTGTATGGGGTAGAAATTGCATGCGGTAATACTACAACAGAGTGGAGTATATATGTGTAAAGGGCCCTTCAAGAGGGGAACAAATGATGAGCACAGTATTACAAGATATGATGATGAGCAATGTCCATAATAGTAATAGTGATGAGCAAAAGACTACAAGTGTAATAGTGAAGTGAATGTATGTAGCAATGATGAGCATTTGATGTAGATTATGTAAGATGTTTTATTTACTGAAATAATAATGACTTGGATGATGTAAGCCAAAAGAAAAAGAAAAGAAAAGAATGTACCTATGAAAACTATGAAGGCTAATATCTTCTGATCCAAAAGGAAATCAAGGGTGGTTTGAGTGAGTGACTAGGGGTAAAATAAGGTGTAGAATCTGAATCTAGAATAATATTCATGGATATATGGATGGAATATGAGATGTAGAAAGAATGATGTGAGAAGGAACAGGATTACCACAATGGATAGAGAAGTATATATAGAATGGAAAAGGGAACCTCTGTGTGATGTGATGTTGATTGGTGAATGAGTAGGAGATAATAGAGGTTGTGGTGAGATGATGATAAGTGTAGTGAGAGTAGAAGATATGTAGTTTGTGATTGGATGATGAGTTGGGAGTGTGTAGAAAATATGTAGAGTGTGTGATGAGATGATGAAGATGTGTGTAATGAGTAGAGGAGATGTAGAGTATGTGATTGATGATGAGGAGTTGGAATGTGTAGAAAAATGTGTAGAAATTGTGATGATGAGATGGTGAAGATGTGTAATGAGTAGAAGAGATGTAGAGTATGTGATTGGATGATGAGGAGTTGGGATCCAGAAATTATGTAGAGTGTGATGTGATGATGGTTTTTATTTGATGTCTGGTGGTTGAAGAGTCATGTGAGGAGGGAAAGAAAAAAACTAAAGAATTCCTGGTGATTTTCCCTTTGGTAGTGCAATGCTCCTCCCCCAACTTATTGTCTGTCCCCAGACAATGGAGGGAAAATAATTGTGAGAGAATGACAGGTTGGATGGATGATGAAATGATGATGAGGTGGGATGAGCAGTAATGAGTAGAAGAGATCCTGGGAAAGAGGTGATGAGAATAGAAGGTTTTTGTGGGATTATTATTAAATGTAGTGTTGATGTATTTGTATTATGTTTTATTGGTTTTATTACTAAATTAATTCAAAATTATTATTTGATTGATTTTTATTTATTTTATTATGTATCTGATTAATTTTACTAGTTTTTATTTATTTTTTTTATTATTTTTTTTACTGAATAATTTTATTATGTATTTGATTCTTATTTTATTTTTTATTTTATTTTTTATTTATTTTATTTTTTTTTATTATTTTATTATTATTATTTTATTATTATTTAATATGTTGAAGGAAAGAAAAAAAAGTGATGTCGGGTTCGATGTCTGAGCGGGGGAATGATATGTATGCGGCGTTCCGGTTCGCACACCGGCGTTGATAGTGTATGCGGAGGGATTTGGCGGAGCCGCGGAGTGCAAACGAGACCGCTGGTTATCTGAGCACGAAGTAAAAAGAAAAGAAAACAAACCGAGAGAAAAAGAAAAAGGGAAAAAAAGATACCAAAGGGAACTGGGTCGGCCACCAGAGTCGAAAAGGCTCAAGAATCTCCCCTCCAGACTGTAGTCTGAGAAGCGAGATCCTCATAGAAAAAAAAAACTATGCCCGGGTCAAGCACCGGCGTCGAAAATGCTAAGGGAATTCCTTGTCGGTCTGGTTCGTCCACCAGAGTCAATACGGCTTGGGAGATGACCGCTCGTTTTTTGTGGTAGTAATGAAGGGAAAAATACGCGTTTCCGGATCGTACACCGGCTTCATAAATGTAAACGCCAATCCATCGCTGTTCTGGTTTGTCCACCAGCGTCGTTCCTGTAGATTTCTTTATTTAAACAGCTTGTTTTCCTTTGTTTTTACTTTCTTCCCCTTCTTTCCTATACAATTATATCCCTTTTTTACTATGTCCTCCCGAGTCGTCCATTATCCATTTCTTCTTCTTTGTCTTCTTCAACGAATAGCAACACATCTTCCTCTCCAAGTTCCAGTACCTCCGTCCGGCCACTTGTTGCCAATGTGGAATTGTTTGGCCCCTTCGTCCGCGACTCCTTTTCTTTAGAGGAGCTGGCAGCGCTCCATGATACTGTTAATGATCATTTGACTGAATTTGCCCGGTTGAACCACTGCGATCCCCGGGCCGCGGCAGCCTCTCGGTACCAACTGTACAGCCGACTCCAGGATGCCTCCGACTCTGTATGTATGCTTCAATACCCAAAAAAAACTGACAAGGATAAGATCTGATTTTTTTTTTTTTTTTTTTGATTGATTAAATTTATTTTTATTTATTTTTATTTATTTTTTTCAGATAATGATGCACACCATTATCCCAAGAAAAGCAGGAGAACAGGGAAAAAGGGTATGATGTTTTTTTTTTTTTTTTTTTTTTTTTTTTTTTTTTTTTAAAATGGGTAATTCTCTGACAAAATATATTTTTACTTGATTTGCAGCAAACCTTCTAGATAATTCTGTGCCATCCAATTCTTCCAGGGTGTAAGATCCTGCTGGGTTCCTGTTTTTGATTTTGTAAGGTCCATTCCATCTGTTTTCAAAGAGTTTCCCCATTGTGAATCCAGGGATTTATTGTAGACTAATACCATATCTCCAATTTTTAGTGGTCCTCTATCCTTTTTCTTTTTATTCCAGTAGTCCACAGATTGTCCCCTGGTCTTCATTAGTTGTTGGTGTGCCCTTTGAAGAATGGAATCCCTATTTTCCAATTGATGAGTCCTTGCCAAAAGAAGATCCTGAGTTGTTTTTACCTGGGCCCAATTTATTCCTGAAAAGGTCTCCAATTCCAGGTCTATGGGTAAGATTGGTGGTTGTCCAAATACTAATTCATAAGGGGAGAATCCTGTGGTCCTTTTTGTAGAAATCCTGTCTGAAAATAAAACCAAGGGTAAATAACTCCTCCACTTCTTTCCTTCCTGTCCACAGAGCTTGACCAAGGTATCTTTGATTGCTTGATGGCCTCTTTCAATCATTCCATTGGCCTCAGGATAATAGGGTGTGGTTACTTTTACTTTTATTCCAGCTTCCAGGAGAGTTTGTTTAAAGTCCCGACCAAATTCTGATCCTCCATCCACAGTGACTGACCAAGGAGCACCATATCTGTGGATCCAATTTTCCAAGAACCATTGAGAGATTTTCTTTGCTTGTATCCTTTCTAGGCCAACTGCTTCTACCCATCCAGACAGGTCATCTCTTGCTATTACCAGGTATTTCCATTTTCCAGCTTTAATATGAACTGTATCCAGGCTGACTCTTCCAAAAAGTGTTGATGCTCCTGTAGGATTCTTGGGTTCCATTGGTAGTACTGAGTTCCTCTTCTGACAAGCTTCACAGGATTGGACCCACTTGGTTACACCTCTTTTTAGTCCTGGCCACCAAAATCTGAGTCTGGTCCTTCTATAAGTTTCTGATACTCCTCTGTGGCCCAAAGATTCATGGAGGGAATGGAGGATGGAGATTTGAGCTGTAGGGTGAGTGACTACTATCTGGGAAAAGGGTTTGTTATTTCTATGAAGTATATTATTGGAGAGGAAGAATGAGGTTGATTTGTGTAAAATTTTTTTGAATTCCAGTTTGCTGCATCCAGGTGGTTTGTTCATGGTTAAAAGATATTCCTGCAGATGTTTCCAAACTCCTTGTTGAAGATTACCTGCCTCCTCCCCCAACTTAGCTGATGTCCCCAGAAGCAATCCAACAGAAGCATGTTTCAGTCCAAATCCAGGATGGGGTTTGATCCAATCTTCATCTTCATCAAAGCTCTGGCAATCTTCTTCTCCTGGGTCCAAAGGTCTTCTTGAGAGTGAATCAGGTAATGTAAACGTTTTTCCAGGTGTGTGTACTAAATCAAAGGAAAATAACTGAATAAAAGCAATCCATCTGTTCATAGGGGCATTGGGAAGTGAAGGGTTGTTGATCATCCCAATAAGACATTGTGCATCCACTCTAAGCTGGAAATGTTGGCCTCATAGTCTGGTCTGAAGTTTCTTGAGGATTTTGGTGACACCACATAGCTCTAACTTGGATTGTGAGTATTCTGACTCTCTTTTGAAAATACCACTGATTCATAGATAACAGGCCTGTCTAGTCCATTGGAATCTTCTTGGGTGAGTATAGCTCCTGCTGCAATATAACTGGAGTCCACTGATAATTTGATGAGTCCTGCTTCAGGTCCATAGTCCAATTTACTGAGGGTGATGTCTTTTCCAATAATTCTCTTCAGTTCTTCAAATGATGCCTGGCAATCTTCAGTCCATTCCCATATGAATCTTTCCTAGTAAGTTTTCTGAGGGGTGCAGTGATAGTGGAGTAATTTTTGATAAACATTCTAACATAAACACAAATACCCAGGAATCCTCTGACTTCTGTTGGTGTGGTAGGGACTGGCCATGTTTCAATTTTGTTGAGCTTCTTTGTTGTTGATATTTCCTTCCTTCTTTGCAGACAACATGTCCAACCAGATCTAGGGCAGGGAAACAACAGGCAAATTTCTTTCCAGATATGGTGAGTCCAGCTTCTTCAATCCTATGTAGAATCCTTTCCAGAGTAATGGCATATTCATAGATAAACTTTCTGATTTGGGGGTTTTCCTTGAGTTTTTCTCCATTGTAGTCTGAAATAGGTCCCTTGATTCCTCCATCATCAATAAATATACCCATATGCTGAGGTAATTCATCCTGGAGGATCCACATCATCTGGGCTTGGTATACTGCAACTGAATTGGTGGCTCCTTGGGGCAATATGGTGAGTTGAAATCTACCTAGTGGGGTTTCAAAGGTGGTTAATGGTCTTGATTCCTTGGCTAGCTCCCTTTCATCATATCCTCCCATATATCTCCTAGTCCATAGCATGCCCTTCCAGTAAAGGATTCAATAAGTTCTTCTGGGGATGGTGGTAAGCCTGCATCTTTGATAGTGATTTTGTTGAGTTTCTGAAGGTCATGGACTATTCTGAGCTTTCCATCTTGTTTTTTACACAGAATATAGGACTGGAATAGCTGGAAAAAGATTGTTCATAAAGGCCAGTCCTGAGCCTTTCTCTGATTAATTCTATGACTTGAGGTTTGATTGGAGCAGGGATTGGGATAGGTTTTTGCTGCCAAGGTTCATGAGGAATGACTGGGATGATGTAGGGTTTCCATAGGTATGTCTGAGTAGTCCTCTTTCTTCCTCACAAAGGCCAAGGAATTTTGTCTGAGAGTAATTACCCATACTAATAAGAGATATTCTTGTTCTGATAGCCATCCAGAGGGTCCAAAGTTGATGAGGTCCAGCTTTCTTGAGTGATTTTGTGGGTTGGTTTGAATTATGGAGGAAAAGGAGTAAGTGGAGTGGAGTAGGGATTCCTGGAGAGTTGGGGGTCTTGACAGAGGTGGATTAAGAGAAAGGGGCATAGGTTGGTTTACAGGTTTGATTTTTTTTAGAGTTGATTTGTATTTTGCTAAATGAGTGACTGGTGTTTTATATTGTTTTTGTTGGCTTGCCAGGTCCCCATCTGTCAGCGAGAAGAGTTGGAGTCCAGGCCCTGGTCTAAAAAATCCCTGGTAGCTGAGTTGACTGGCAGAGTAGTTTCCCACTTTTGGTTGCTAGGCAGAATGATGGGTACCAAATAAGTTTGTCCAGAAGAGTCCATCATAGAAAGTGATTCCCCTTGAGCTCCATTGTACTTGATTGCAGCTGATACATCCATAAGAAAGGCTTCCCTATGATTAGTTGAACAGGTCCTTCAGCCACCCAAAAATGCACTATCCTGGATACCTTTCCAATAGTCACTTCCACTTCCTCAGCAATTCCTGGTATATTAGTATGGTGGCCTCCAACTCCTTTAAGCCTCATGATTTGGCAGTGAGTACCAATCCTAGTTGGTGAGCCAGTCCTGCAGGTATGATGTTGACCATGGATCCAGTATCCAAAAGGGCTTGGTGAGTCTGTCCATTTATGTTGAGTTTTACATATCCAAGGGCATGAATAGTGAGTGGTCTGATCCTGTGTTACTGCCTCTTCTTCTCTCCTTATGGTATTAGCTGACTTAGTGGGCTCCAAAGGCAGCCTTCTGTTTGAGATCCTCTTCTTGAAAGCATCAGTGACACCACTAGAGATAGCAAATATTTCTCCATAAGCCAGTTCCATTTTTCCTTCAGTAAGCATCCTTCTGGCAATATCTTCTTCTGCTCCTGGGTAATCCTTGGCCAAAGTCTTCTCTAGGTAGGTTTTCTTTACTGGTTTTTCTTTGGGTGGAGTGCTGGATCCTAGGGTTTCTGGGTCCTGGAATCTGACATGGGGGTCTGTTTTAGGGTCTTGATTCTGTATCCTGCCTAATGGAACTGGGGTCCTGGCCATGTGTAGTAAGTCTTCTGTATCCATGTCCATAATGTGTCCTTTCTTTCCTGATCCTTTGTCTGCCATTTGGGTTCTTCTGGGTCCTTGGTTCCTCTGGTTCTCTTTCCAAGGTCTGCTTCATAGATGGTGGATTCTTCAGGGGTGATTGCTTCTTCTAGCTGTCCAAAGGAGGATGATTGTCAGCCTGGGTGTGGAACTAACCGTGGTTATGGGTTGTAACTAAGGTGGTAGGTTGATGATTTAAAGTGGTTTGGGTAATAGTTTAAGTCCTGTAAAAAAGGTACTTCCTCAATCAGTAATCTTGTCTGAGAGGCTTGCTCTAATTGCTCTAATTAGGCGCATCCAAATCAATACAAAGTATTAATAGGCATCCAAGGAGGTACTCACTTGGGTTCGTGGTTTCTACCTTATTGAAGGTAGGTTGTGGCCAATTCTTGAGGTAATAACAGTATTAAACTATAGATTATCCAGAATTGGGGGATTGTTGGAGAATGGGGAACTAAGCAAGGTAAATAACTCTAAAGTATGTACTGTGCTGGTGTGTTCTAAATATTCTCTGGGATAAACAGATGTTTTCAAGCTGTTTATATATTGTAATATCTCCTCTTGGGGAGATTGTGAGCGCTTCCATGACCTGGGAGGTACTGTGGAACTTCAGGGGCAAGACAGATCCTTTTGGGAGGATCTGTTACTGTTTATGATGTGATTTCTACTAAGGCTGTTTATGGGACACATCTTTGATCAGTAATCCTTAGTGTGATTGGATCACATCATGACATTTGTATTCAATGATCAGTTATTAATATTATTAGAGATAATATCTTATAATGGTGTCATTTATTATTGGCACATCTTATAAGTATTAATTATCATAAGATTAATAAGTTCTTTTATTAATAAGATATTTAAAGTACATATCTTATACGTGAAATATTCCAATATTAAGGAATGTGGGCGTAATCAGAGGGAAAGAGTGATATCTGTTACTCTGGATATTTCACGTGACAGGGGGCAAAGGGCCTACAAGTTTTATCTTGTATAACAGGAGTACATAGCTTAACCAGAATTATTCATGAGTTTATAATGAATATATTATTAAAGTATTATATTGATTAAGTATTTAATGTACTTTAATAATATTAATATTAATGTAATAATATGAAGGTATAATAATAATAATGATAACTACAAAATAGTAATATTATTAAGGATAATAATAATTAATATTACGTGGAGTTATTTAGAATAAATAATGATAATAAGTAGTAATAATAATTAATAAGAATAGTAATTATTATTAGAGATAATAATAATTAATAATGTTTGCAGTTACGTGGTACATGTCAGGTACTGTGATATGTACTCAGTGGCTGACAATGATACAATGGGTTGGTCCTTGGGGAAAGCTGATACCACAGATTGAATTGGTCTTCTGGGGTCCCATGGAATCATAGTTTTGTCTGGAAGTCTGAAATCTCTGCCATCTCTGATTACTGATCCTTTGGTAACATCTTCTTCTAGGGTCTTACATCTGGTGGTACTGTGGGTGTTTTCAAAGCAATAGTAGCACTTTAAAGTATAGGGCCTGGGAGCTGAATTGAATCCTGGGGCTGGTCCCAATAGATGAGGAGGGGCTGATCTTCCAGCAGTAAGGGGCAAGTTGTTTGGTGATTTCTTCTAATTTCTGATCTGTAGTCCTGGCTTCCAGAGGCTTAGTGGTCATGGCTTGGTAGTTGAAACAGGGTAAAGGTATTTACTGGAGGACTTGGTTTGGAGATGGTACTGATTGGATTCTGGGTAGGGTTTTCTGGTTCCATTAGGCTCTTTTCCAAGACTGTAGCTGACTGAACCTCTCTGTGTATGTAGGTGAACAAAACTGGGTGCTGGGAAGAATATGGCCTCCATCCTTGAGTGATACCATCTTGTTGTCCCTGAGAAGTTCCTTGGTGATGGATATGGCTCGAGTTGGTTTGAGGGCTTTGAGCAGCAATTTTCTGAAATCCTCCAAGCTGGTGTAGTATCCTAGTCTGACCAAGTAGTGGGTAATAGTTTCAAATTTGGTCCTAAAGCATTTGAATTCCTGTAAGGTGCTGATTCCTCCAGTTTGTGTAGACATATTTACCAAGTTCCTCAAGTCTTCTTCAGTGTACTTGACCAAGGGTAGAGAGGAGAGGATCCAAAACTAGTAAGTAGTTGCTCCTTCAAGGTCTCCCAGTTCTGAGTCCTCATAGCC
>RDRW01000087.1:0-77278 GCA_007896445.1 Puccinia hordei
CTGACGGCTTCTTTTCTGGTGGAAAATTAGGTTTCTTGTTTATCTAAACAACTCATCGTTGGATTCATTGCGCCGTATTAATATCATATTCGTCACCAGTTGCCCCGGCGTTCAATAGTAACTAGCCTTTGCAGCACTGCAAGCGTCAAGCCATTGATACACTCGACCCATTTTGCATCATGTGATGCTAGAAAATGGTGAGCCGCGGCCGTGTAGACAAGTTGTGATGGGTATTGACAAAAACTTGTTCTCGAGCGGGGCTGATGTACATGCAGTGCGCTGCATGACTGGAAAGCAGCTCGGCGTTGAGATCCCAAGCTGTGTACAATTGTGGCTGTATTAACGGGCCGAGTAACGCAAAGGCTTGTGCTCGGGACATAGGAGAAAGTTGCTTGGTGAAAAGAAGTTTCAGCTGCGCCATCATCATGATTTGACTGATAGCAGCTTCAGTTTCTATATCTATTTCCGCTTCTAAAATATATAGACCGTAGAAAGGAGTACCGTAACTCAGGAGCCGAGCGGGTGAGAGGAATCCTTCCAAGTTTTGGGCTTAGAGGCAAACAAGTCAAGCGTTTGAAGCTGATATATCGGCGCGAATAGATCCTTACCTAGTTCGTATAGCCTTGCGCTAGGGTCGTACTTTACCGCCGGACAGAAATTGGCCACACGCGAGGTGGTGTCGGTGAAGAGAGCAAAGAATCCCAGCCGCGAGGGTATTTGTGATAAAACCCGACGGAGATGACGGAAAGGTGACACTTCAGATTCACCTGTCAGTACAAGCATGTTCCTGGCCTCGTCAATTGCCAGTATTATCTTGAGGCGTTCGTCTTGAGTTTTTCGCGAATTTGAGTAGTGGCTTACAGCCGCCTTGAGAGTTGGGAATCTTTTCGTGCCTTTGAGTTTTTTCAGCGAGCGTATTTTGCCTTGACCTCGGCAGCAAATTTTCCAGTGTCGTTTTTTCCATCTACTGGAAAACTGTGCTCATACCAGGCAGCCACTTGACCTTCTTGGTCCAGGTGGGCGACCTCTTCACTCGAAAAATAGTCAACCACTGCCTGAAAAATGGCAACTAAAGGATTGTATAATGTAGCTGCAGGTCCTCGGGACGGCATTCAGGGAGCAGGTAGTCGGCAAGTTTCGATCGGGATGGGAGCCCGGTGGAGTTCTTCGATCGGAGACAAATATATACGACAGGTACTTTCTTTGCTAACTCCATGATAAGGCGCGTTTTACCGCACATGGTAGGGCCGATGATAGTCGTATAAGGAGCCTTGTAATTATCCGGGGACCATTTCGTTGCATTGTCTCGCAGGGTTTCTAGGATCGGTTCCAGGATAATATCAGACTTCACATACTGCGATTGGAACCTTGCTGGGCGTATTCAGCAGACCACTCATAGTCCAGGCGCTCGTTTGGACGATCCTTGAGTTTGCTGGCCGGAGGAATTTGTTCTTTAAGTGCGTCCTACATTTCATCCAGAGGGATCTCAGGAGACTCCTCTGGGTACCGCAGATTGTAAGCAAGTCTAATGAGTTCCTCATAGTTATCCTGGTGAGTTTTTTGAATAACTTTCGCAATGCTCGGAGATCCTGACGATAGGCCAGCCACACCCGCCATAACTAGGTGATCATTAGATTTTGCGACATGAGGTTCGATAATCCCTTCCAGCTGCTCATTAAATTCCTGCATTTTTTTCACTTTCGAGTCATAACATTTGAAACTTCAGCCAATGAAGGAAGGGACAGCTGCGAAATGCATAAACCAATTCACATACATCCACAACGGTCGACAAATGTCGAGAATATCCTGTCCGCAATGTCTTCTTCAATGTATGGACTTAATTTGGCAAACCGGGTGCGTTCGACAGTACGTTCGGGGGAATCAGTCCTAGTCACAGACCCTGGCGGGCTGAATATACTTTCACGATCGGAGTCCATTGCAATATCCTGGAAAGCAGATCATAGATGTGAGCGACTGTTTTGGTAGAGATTTCTGAGCCCAGAGAGCACAGGACCTATTCACCTCCATCGAGATGTTGGGGTGAGGAGAAAGAGCCCAAGTACGACACCTCGTTTTTGCCGGGCTCCTAGGTACCAATGGTGGATCACGAGTTTGCGAGACTCGTTCTGTTCATTTCCCGGTGAACAGACCATGAGATTGTGGGCCCATGTACTCTTGCCAAAATTCAATGAGTGCTCACCTTGTGAGCTTTATAGACCCGGTTCCTTTCCTGAGGCCAAGGTGATATACTTGCTTATCGTTCAAGTGTTGGTTATCCTTGCCGGTATTTTATGCCACGAGTTCAAGAACTTTCTTTGCCTTGTCTGATTGAAAGAGAGGGGACGTGTCTCTATCAGCTTCCGATTTCACCTACTGCTTTCGAAACTGGATCACCTTGGGCTTCTGGTGGTCTGACGAGATCGAGCTTGCTGGGCTGCACTTGAGACGTTGATGGTAGATAGTGAGGAGTGGTGAAGAACCGGAAGGTGTAGAATGAATGCACAATAAGAAATCACCTCGTGGAGTCTGCGCTGCGCTGCGGCAAGTCTGAATGTATACGCACTGTTATTAAGAGCAACTACACCGGGGTTGCTCTATGGGGTTGCTATGCTAAATATATAGCACCCCAAACCCCATATAGCAACGCCACCGGGGGTGCTACAATAGCAAGGGGGGTCGCTTGGTTGCTATAGCAGTTCCACATCTGGAACTGCTATAGCAACCCAATAGCAACCCATCGGCAGATATCACACAGCAAAAGAATGTGATATCTCGCCCCTCCCCCCCAGTTACTTCAACTCACACACAAACGGGTAAAACCCAAAAGCTGTCACCGCTCCAAGCTACAATACATTGTAGCTTGCGGTGTGTAGCAACTCACCCTTGGGTTGCTAAGACTGCAGCATGGTACCCCGGCACAGTCAATATAGCAACCCAGACAGCTCCCCACGGTGGAGATGGTCTAAAGAGGGCACAAGTATCACCTTGTGCAATACAATGTCCTGTCACAGGTACAGGTTGCGCTGTCCTGTTATGTAAACATGACATGGAGGTCACGCTTCAATACAGGTCCAGCTGTCCGAATTGTTGTAGCCCAAGTACATAAGACACCATTACACACTTAGGTGCTACATTCTCAAAGAAGATGAAATGACACACTAAACCTAGTATGTCATGATCATCCCAAGATACTTGACTCGACAGCACATGCACTCACATAAGCAATAGAAACTCATGTATATAAATACGTTGTACTATTATTCTATTGCAATCCATTCATTCCTACTTTATACTCCATATCCCCACAGTCTTGCTCCAATACAAATCAGCAACTGCAAGTGTCCCACCGCCTGCACTCATGTGTGCTAACTTGACTAAGTCCCTCTTTATTTGGAGGTGGCATGCCGTCCCACAGGGACCCTCCACTCTCACCCATTTTCTTCTGTTCTAGACAAGCTGTTATGAGCTTTCCTGCTGCTTGATGAAGCGTCCAACTGCAACATCACCCGTTCCAGAACCTCCCTCCCAACAAGAACGTGTCATGCTTGAAGGATTGTATGATATCTCTGAGGAATACCCATCCGACTCCGCAGGCTTACACATTCAACAGTGTGATGTTTATTCCCATTGAAGGCAACACTAAAATCAACAACAATTACATCTGATACATTCATGCAACCATGCGTTTCTGGGGTATCACTTGCTTCACCATGGACTGGGAGAAGCACTGGGATGACCGCTGTGATGATCCATTCCACTTCATTACTATATTTAAAAGATTACTTATCATTCATAAACCCCAAATACTTACATATATCCACATATACACCCCAAACCTTACACATATCATCATTATTTGCATAAAATAAACAAAATAAAATAAAATAAAATAACATAAAATAAAATAAAATAAAATAAAATGAAATAAAATAAATAAATAAAATAAAATAAAATAAAATAAAATAAAATAAAATAAAATAAAATAAAATAAAATAAAATAAAATAAAATAAAATAAAATAAGGGCATTAATAAAAAAACCCGGTTTTTCCGCCTTTACACCCGGTTTTCTGCGCAGCTGCGGCTGTGCAGTGCACCCGGTTTTCCGCGCAGGCACCCGGTTTTCTTTAATTTTTAATTTTTGTGCAAATAGCATATGGAGGGCGGCATTGATGCGCATGACCCCAAAACAAATAAAATAAATAAATAGAACAAGGAAAATAAACAAAAATAATATAATACAAAATGATATAAATTAAATAAATAGAATAAATGAAATGAGTAAATTAAATAAATAAATTAAAAGCAAGAGACATGATTGCAAGTTAATGATTTATGAATAACGCAACCTCCCCAATCATCCTCATTCATATTTTATTAATACAAATAAAATAAATAAGTAAAACAAGTAAAATAAATAAACAAAACAAAATCATATAAAATAAAATAAAATAAAATAAAATAAAATAAAATAAAATAAAACAAATTAAATGGAATAAATGAAATGAATAAAATAAATAAATAAATTAAAAGCAACAGACACATTGCAAGTTAATAATTTTATGAATAAATGATAAATGTAATAAAGTTAATAATTTATGAATAAATAATAAATGTAATAAACACATGTAACACTCAAAGCATTATGCAATGTACCATACCTCTGTGTATCATTGTATTTCCATTTCTTTGTCATGAAATCTGATAAGAAGTTAATTTTATAATCAGTATTTGTTTCCAATGAATTCTTCACCCTCTAAAGTGTATGAATCCATTTAAAAACTCCCTGAATATCTTGAAAGACAGACGTGAAGGTGTTTGGAAATAAATTGAGTCCAAAAATCAAAAAATCCAGCCAGTGATTTTAAAAAAAAAACTGTAATTGGTCACATTAAGTTCTACACCCCTTAAAGTGCTTTAAAAATAGTTTAAAATGTTGAGAAATCCTGGAAATTAAGCTGTGAGGATTTTTTATGAAAAAACCAGGTGGATTGGCCAAAAAAAATAGAAGACATAGTTTTTTTGCAAAATGAAAAAATTACTATAAAATTTAAACCCCTGTAAGTATGATAAATAAATTTAAAACTTTGAAAAATAATGAAAATCCGCCCGCAAAAATTAAGTAAAAAAACCGGGTGGATTGGCCAAAAAAATAGAAGACATAGTTTTTTGCAAAATAAAAAATTACCATAAAGTTCTACACCCCTGTAAGTATCATAAATAAATTTAAATTTCGAAAAATAATGAAAATCCGCCCGCAAAAATTAAATAAAAAAAACTGGGTGTAAATGCAGAAAACCGGGTGTACTGCGCAGCAATTTGGACGTCGCCGCTGCGTAAAGTTGGGTGTAAACGCGGAAAACAGGTTTTTCTATTAATGCCCTAAAATAAAATAAAATAAAATAAAATAAAATAAAAAGAAAAACTACAAATGCAAATACAAATACAAATAAAATAAAAATAAAAATAAAAAATAAAATAAAAATAAGGGCATTAATAAAAAAACCCGGTTTTCCGCGTTTACACCCGGTTTTCTGCGCAGATGCGGCTGCGCAGCAAACCCGGTTTTCCGCGCGCACACCGGTTTTATTTAATTTCGAGTTTTTATTCAATATGCAAAATGAGGGTGACATATGATCCGCACAGGCTCCCCAGGTATGCTCATCCAACTTCCAACATCAACCACATCGAAATCCACTCACCACAATCAAAAACCAACACCACCCCCCCCTAAACCATCAACCCCCCGTAACTCATCAACCACTCAACCGATCCACATAAAAAAAAACCGAAATTCCCCATTTTTCCTCCTCTCCGCAACCCCAGTCACCAATTTCACTTTTTTTCCCCCAAATTTTCCCAACTCCTCCCACCACCCATTTTCACTCCCACCACTACTCCTCATCCATTTTCCACCCAAACCCACTAAAAATAACACCAAAAAACTTCTTTTTTTCCCCTCTCCACGCCACCTCAAAATCTTCCATACCCCACCAATTTTTTCAACCTTTCCCCCAATCCAAAAAAAACCCCAAATTCCAACATGTCTCACATCAACCCCCTCTTCCTCGCCAAAGATGCTGCCACTCCCGCCACCACTCCCGAAGTACCCAACCTTGCTCCTCCTCCTGAGTTAACATATCAAACAAAGGAGGAAATGCATAGCTCTGTCCAAACTTGGGCCAAGAAGCATGGCTACGCCCTCTGCATAACCCATTCCTCCACTGAAAATGGGGAGAACAGATGCACTTATCAATGTGACAGATCTGGGGTTTTTCAGACCAAAGATGGTACTCAATTGGGAAGACCAAGAAGATTTCCTGTCCTTTCAAACTTACTGGAAACTTCTATAAGAAGAAAGGCTACTTCCAATCAAGATCAAAGATCCTAGCCACAACCACCCAGCTTCTGAAGATCCTTCCATCCATGCTGTCCATCGCCGATTAACCGAAGAACAAAAAACCACTGTCACCCAATTAACCCATTCTGGAGTTCGTCCATTAACTATTAAGACTGCGTTATTGCAAGACACCAATCTCCCCTCTTCTGTCACCCTCAATACCATCTACAATCACCGTAACCACTTGAGATCCACCAACTTGAAGGACGTACCCCGATTGAAGCTCTCGTTCATGAAATCCGCCATCATGAATTCTACCACACGATTGATACCTCCGACGGCCACATGACCTCTTTGTTCTTTGCTCATCCAAAATCCCTTGACTTGGCAAAACAATTTCCCACCACTCTCCTCCTTGACTGCACCTACAAAACCAACAAGTTTAAAATGCCCCTTCTTCACATTGTTGGTATTAACTCGTCAAACAAATCTTTTTCCTTGGCTTTCTGTTTCCTTTCTGCTGAGAAGATAGCCAACTACTCTTGGGCCTTGGATCAGCTTCGCATCTCAATGGACAATCAATCTCCATCCGTACTAGTCACCGACAACGAGGCCGCCCTAATCAAAGCAATTGGACACGTCTTCCCAAATGCCTCACATCTCCTCTGCTCCTGGCACATTATGAAGAATATCCAGTCCAACTGCTACAAACATTTCAACTCTGAAGAAGAATGGTCCACCTTTCGAAACCATTGGAATCAGTTACTCCATTCCAAAACTGTTTCAGACTATCACAAGAACTTCACTCAGCTGTCTATGACTTGGAATCCACCAACCGCCGACTACATCATCTCCAACATCCTCCCTTGCAAAGAAAAAATCGTAGCCTGTTTTGTCAACAAGAAACCCCACTTTGGTAACACTATCACCTCTAGAGTCGAAGGTCTTCACGCGTACATCAAACGATTCATCAACTCTTCCACTGCCTCCTTTGCCGCTGCTGTCAAACAAATCCACCAAGCTTTGACCAATCAACTTCACGAACGGTACATCGAATCATCTCAGCACTCCTACAAACTCCTCACTGGCCTCCCCCTTGTGTTGGTGATCTAAATGGCCATCTCCCACTATGCCCTCAAGATCATCCATTCTCATCACATCTCTAAACCGCCAACTACCACTTGCACTGGAAACTACTCTTCTCACATGGGAATCCCTTGCATTCATCAAGTTCACGAAGCAAAAGGACTTGGCAGCAAATTCACCCATCGCAATTTCCATTCTCAGTGGCATGTTAAAAAGGATCTTGAAGTGAGTTGGCTAATATAATTTCCTGGTTTCTGTTTCTCTTTCATAGTTTTATAGTTCTAATTTG
Source organism: Puccinia hordei (assembly GCA_007896445.1). NCBI lineage: Eukaryota > Fungi > Basidiomycota > Pucciniomycetes > Pucciniales > Pucciniaceae > Puccinia > Puccinia hordei. The sequence continues at coordinate 7,714 of RDRW01000087.1, forward strand.
TTTTTGCCTCCATTTATGAGCAGACATTCATTGAAGAGGACAACAACGATGGATCAAGTGACGGTCTACTTCCCACCAAAGAAAACAACGAGGAGGAAATTTTCTTGACAGATCTCTTTAAGGAATTCCAAACGTTTCAACCTGGCGAGCAAAAAATTCTACATTGGCGAAATCAAGAAGCTCTTTCAAGGGAACTACACCACAGTAGCCATCCAGGAACCTCTCTTTAGCAAGGATCACCAAGGACGAGGAAGACCAAAGGGCGCCAAAAGGAAACACAAATCAACTACTTCAACAAAAAGGGATCCTTCAGGCTATGAATACACAGAATTGGAGAAGAAAGGAAGAGGAAGGCCAAGGAAGCAGGTGAAAGAACACAAGGTATTTATTCATTTATCTCTTTTCTGTTTGTCTTGTTTATTGATTTCTTGTGAACTTGTAGGAACCTTTGGCCAAGACAAAAGGACGTGGTAGGCCTAAGAAGATGGATGAATCTGAGGAATCCGAGGTTAATGATTCATCTTTATTCTTCACTCAAATATCACATCTAATTCTTTCTCCTTGTGTTTTCTAGGCTGTTTCAACAGAAGAGAGGAAAGTGAGGAGGAGTCTGAATCAAGTGGAGAGCTTCCAGAGGTGGATGATATCATTCAACAGGGCTCAGAACATGACGGAGGAAATTTGAAGACTGTAAGTGTTTTTATTTCCATCTTGAGTACATTATACTGAAGTTAAATGATTTTTTGATACATCAGAGGTCTGGAAAAATACTTAAACAGGTGAAATTTGAATCAGTTAAAAGGACCAAGACATATGAATACACTTTGGCAGAAAATGATGCTTATAGGCCTTTTGATGTGAGTTTTCCTAATTTTTTTGAAGAGATCTTTACTTCTGAGCTTCTTATTGGTTACCTCTTTCATAGACCTCAATGACTGCCAGCTCAATCTCTAATCCTGACACCTATATGTCTGAGGCACTCAGTTGGAGTACTTACAATAATGTGGCTGTTGATTTGGTTAGTAATTTCCTTTTATTTAGTGTTCATTTTATATACAATTAATCTTTTCTCAAATTATCCTTCAGTACAAGTACAAAGACCACATTCATCCCAAAGAAGCCATCCAACATCTCTCTACGATTACCGATGTCAAAGGCGATGGGAATTGTGGATTTCGAGCCGCTGCAGTCAGCATGGGACGTTCCTCAGACGAATGGATGAAAATCGCAAGGAAATGAAAGAAGAACTCAAATCAAACCTTTCTATTCAAACCATCAGATGCTAAAGAACATATGGGGCGCCAACCACAAGGATCTAATTGATGCACTCTCTTGGGACGGAAAAGCACAGGCCCCACTGAAGTATGGATGACCTTCCCTGCTCATGGATACTTGATGGCTGACACTTATAAAAGACCTGTGGTCTTGTTTTCTGGTCTAATGCCCACCATTTATCCCTCTCTCTTCTCCACCCACCACCCACTCTCCCATATGTCTCATACTCATTCCCAGTCTTCTCCATCTCATCAGCTTCACGTTTAAGGCTGAAATATGGCCTTCCCCTAGGATTGATCCATATTGGCAACATTTGGCTGAAGAGGAAGCTCTGTTGTGGAAAGAGTGGATTCAGCCCAATTTGGACCTTGGGGAAAAAGTTCTTTTCCCTCCAATAAGAAGATCTGCCAGAATTAATAAGATTGTTGATGTTGAATAGTTATTTGTCTATTTTCCTATATTTCCATTTTATTCTGATAAAAATTCCATTTTATTCTGATAACAAGTCAATTGTATGATCTGTATTTCTTTCCAATGAATTCTTCACCCTCTAAAGTGTATGAATCCATTTAAAAACTCCCCAAATATCTTAAAAGACAGCCGTGAAGGTGTTACAAATAAGTTCTCTCCCAAAATCATAAAAAAAAAAACCAGTGAATTTAAAAATAAACTGTTTGCTGCATTAAATTCTACACCCCTTAAAGTGCTTTCAAAAGATTTAAAACTTTGAGAAATCTTGAAACTTGAGCCGTGGGAATTTCTTTGAAAAAACCGGGTGTATGGGCAAAATAAAATAGAAGATGTTGTTTTTTGGAAAATAAAAAATACCATAAGATTCTACACGCCAAGAAGTATTTTAGCAATTTAAAATTTGGAAAAACCTTAAAATTCCGCCCGCAAAAAAATAAATAAAAAACCCGGGTGTAAACGCGGAAAACCGGGTGTACTCCGCAGCAAAATTTACGTCGCCGCTGCGTAAAACCGGGTAAAAACGCGGAAAAAACCGGGTTTTTTATTAATGCCCAAAATAAAAATAAAAATAAAAATAAAAATAAAAAATAAAAATAAAAAAAAATTAAAAATAAAAATAAAATAAAAATAAAATAAAAATAAAAATAAAAATAAAACTAAAAAAAAAATAAATAAAAATAAATAAAATAAAATAAATAAAATAAAAATAAAAATAGAATAAAATAAAAATAAAATAAAAAATTAAATAAAAATAAAATAAAATAGGGCATTAATAAAAAAACCCGGTTTTTCCGCGTTTACACCCGGTTTACGCAGCGGCGACGTCCCAAATTGCTGCGCAGTACACCCGGTTTTCCGCATTTACACCCGTTTTTTTATTTAATTTTTTTACGGGCGGGATTTCATATTTTTCAAGATTTAAATTCAAAAATTGCTAAAAAATACTTCTTGGCGTTGTTAGAATTTTATGGTAATTTTTATTTTGCAAAAAAACTATGTCTTCTATTTTTTTTGGCCAATCCACCCGGTTTTTTTTCAATTTAATTTTTTGCGGGCGGATTTTCATTATTTTCAAAGTTTTAAATTTATTTATCATACTTACAGGGGTGTAAAATTTTATGGTAATTTTATTTTGCAAAAAAACAAGCATTCTTTTTTTTTGGCCAATCCACCCGGTTGTTTTTCATAAAAAACCCCACGGCTCATTTTCAGGATTTCTCAAAATTTTAATTTTTTTAAAAACACTTTAAGGGGTGTAGGATTTAATGTGACAAACAGTCTATTTTTAACTTCACTTGCTTTCTCTTTATCATTCTTGGACAGAATTTTTTCTAAACACCTTCACGCCTGTCTTTCAAGATATTTGGGGAGTTTTTAAATGGATTAATACACTTTAGAGGGTAAATAATTCATTGGAAACAGATACGGATTATAAAATTAACTTGTTATCAGATTTCATGACAAAGAAATGGAAATATAATGATACACAGCGGTATGGTACATTGTATGATGCTTTGGAGTGTTACATGTAAGATAATTATTACACATTACATATGGGTTCAGGAATGTAATTCAGGCGTAGATTCACCATTTTTAAGCATTTTCTAGTTGTTATCAGTAGTGTTCATAACAATTTCTCTTTCTTATACTTATTTTGTGTGCGCTCTTAGTCTGTACTAATGTCTCTTTGTTTTTTATTACATTTATTATTTATTAATAAAATTATGACCTTGCAATTATGTCTCTTGCTTTTTATTTTATTTATTTATTTCATTCATTTCATTTATTCTCTTTATTTTATTTTATTTTGTTTATGTTTATTTGCTTGTTTTACTTACTTATTTAATTTTTTTAAATAAAATATGAATGAGTTGGGGAGGTTGCGCGCATCAAATGCCGCCCTCCATAATTTTATTTTGTTTTGTTTTGTTTATTTCCTTGTTTTAATTGTTTATTTTAATTGTTTTAAATAAAATATTGAATGAGGATGATTGGGGAGGTTGCGTTATTCATAAATCATTAACTTGCAATTATGTCTCTTGCTTTTAATTATTTTATTTAATTTATTCATTCATTTATTCTATTTATTTAATTTTATAACATTTTATATCTTTTTACATTATATTATTTTGTTTATTTCCTTGTTCTATTTATTTATTTTATTGTTTTGGGGTCACGCGCATCAAATGCCGCCCTCCACGTTCTATTTGCTTAAAAATTAAAAATTTAAAAAAAACCGGGTGTAAATGCGGAAAACCGGGTGCACCGCGCAGCCGCAGCTGCGCAGAAAAACCGGGTGTAAACGCGGAAAAACCGGGGTTTTTTTATTAATGCCCTAAAATAAAAATAAAATAGGGGGTATCAAATATGACCAAATCCACCTTTATTTAATCAACTGGTTTTGAAAATCCACCATTTTTAGAAACCATGGATATTAATATAAAATGATTCAAAATTCTGAAAAGTGAAATTTTGTGGAAAAACCTAATTGACTGGTTTTAATTGTGGATTTGGTCATATTTGATACCCCCTAATAAAAAAAAAAAAAAAGAAATAAAAAAATAAATAAAATAAAAATAAAAATAAAATAAAAATAAAATAAAAATAAATAAAAATAAAATAAAAATAAAATAAAAAATAAATAAAATAAAATAAAAATAAAATAAAATAAAATAAAAATACAATAGGGGGTATCAAATATGACCAAATCCACAATTACACAATCAACGGGTTTCACCAAATCCACGATTATGAAACCAGTGGATAAAAATTCCAAATAATGCCATTATTTGCACCAGACTTGTCAAGTATCAACAACAAAAACACCAATTATAATTACAAAAACCACGATCCTCCACAATTCAACCAATCACAACTCAGGATCCAAACTTGCAATATACAACCCCAATACAATCAATAATCCTCCATGATTCAACCCCAACCAACAATAAATCGTTGCCAATACAACTCCACCCAGTCACAAACCCAAACTTGTTCTTCAGTTTTCCTCAAAATTTGGTAAGTTTAGTCAATTATAAACTTGCTTGCAGAAAAAACATTAATCGATCATTCCCTGATCCCAGAACGATGCCTATCAAAAAAACAAATAATTTCATCACCGGAAAAGGAAAAGTGATACCGAAGACGTCAGCAAGCAGGAAGAAACCCATCAAGAAGCAAGCACAACATGTCTCTGACGATGATACAACCGGAAAAACTTCTTCTCACCTAAAGAAGGACGACTTCCTCATAATCATTGACTGGCTCAAAATCCACAAGAATTAGGATTTGTGCTTTGGAACTGCTAAGGCACCTGCGGTAGGAAGGCCAGCCCAAGGGAAGATTAACGGATTTGAGCTTATGGCAATCAATCTGAGAAATCAATCCCCTTCACAAATCAATCTAACGGCCAGGCAGATGAAAGATTGTTTTAACAGCTACAAGGACAAGTACAAGAAAACACATACCCAATCCCTCTCCACTGGCTTTGGACTCACCGATGAAGACCAATAGGCAGGAATTATCACCATTGACAAGAAGCTTGACAAAAGGTGTCCACATTTCCATGCTATGCATCAGCTGATGGGTAAGAAACCGTTTGTGACGCCCTTGTACAAAGTCAATCCTCAAAACGGTGATGAGAGCTCTGACTCTTCTGGTCCCAAGGCCAACAACTTGGACGAAAATGTTGATAAAGATGACTCAGATAATGTATCTGCGGATTCCAATAACTCTAGGGCTCCAGTTGTAAGATTGATCAGTTGTTTCATTGTCTTTTTTGATAATTGCTAATATGTTCAATATTGTTTATACGTGATGAATTAGTCAGCAATCTTGGAACCTTTAGAAACAAATGAGAATAGGTCTGAAGGAGGCAGGGACGGTGAAGAGGTGTGTTTGAATTTCTTTTTATCACTTATGCCATTTCTTCTTCAAACCATTGACCTTGCCACTAAATAATTTAGGAAAGAGTTGGACCGGCCAGTGTTTGTGACAATCCGTCAGATGAAAATGAAGCGGCAATCCTGGTTTGTTATTGGATCAATTAAGCACTGTTGTTTGATTGATTAGGTAAAGCCCCATTTCTTCCCATGTTTGACATTAGCAAGGAAAGGAAGCAAGTATTTGTCCTAGTGGAAAGGTTAAATCATCTAAGCGCTATCGAAGGGCTGTGGATTCCCTCACTGCCGAAGAAAGGGTGCTTGACACAAGTGATTCAGAGGATTACTGTCCATCTGATGCTCAAGAAGATACTCAGTCACCCTGCAAGAAGAAGAAAAACAAATCATGCACCACTTTGACACCTAACGACGCTGCATTGGATTCTCCTGCAAATTCAAGTAAACCGTTGCCAACTCAAACACCCAAGGACAAGCGAAGGGCATCCAACAGTGCCAATATCAATCCTAAGAGCCGATCAACCTCAGGGCCCAACACACCCAATCCTTTTTCTCAATATGAAGAGTATGCCTTGAAGAGGGATGAAGGCCAGTTGGAGATTTAATCCTTGTTCCAATTTATTTAACTGACATGCTTCTTCAACTTATTCTTTATTAGGAAAGTCACAAGTGGCTCGAGACACCCTCAGTTTTGAGATGTTGAAGTTTGAACGACAGGTCAACAACAATAATAAGGGGGTCGAGTTGGAGGAAAGGAAATTCAACCACTCAATTGAACTTGAGGAGAAGAAGTGGGATCATGGAATTAATTAGAGGAAAAGAAGTGGGAAATGGAAATAAAATCAGACGAGAGGAAATTAGACTGGGAAAGGGAGGAGAAGGATAAGGACCAAAGGTTTGAGATGGCCAAGATGGAAAGTTTGGCTTGTCAGGAGCACATCGGTAAGAAGTATGACCTGGTGACTCAGTTGTGGCTCATGGGAAGAGTACAGAAGAGATTGAACGCTTGGCAAATTTATTCAAATAGTCCACCTTTTTGGCTTTGTTTGCAACCAAGAAATCATTTGAAACATTGCATGTTACACATTAGAAAGCAAATATAAAAGCAAACTATTGATTATATTTCAAAGAGTTATCTAAAATAGCATCCATATCTCTAATAGTCCAGTTGCTTTTATTTGGATGATTAATATAGTGACCATCTCTAATAAGCTGAATGGCTTTTTGGGTTTTCTTGGGCAGTTGGCAAGATATAACCCCATTTGTGTATGTGAAGAGTTGGACCAGTTTTTGAGGGAAGAGTCAGGTGAGAATAAGCAGTGGCTTTCCATGCACACTCAACTATACCATCAAATCCTGCAAAGTTGATGCCACAAGAATTGTCTGGAAAGAAAAATTCACCTCCAGTGACTTGAAGATTATTCTCAACTAGCTTCCCAGTGTGTTTCTCAATGGGAATCCATAGGACAAAGCTGAAGGGTGAAGAATCGGTGTCTTTGTGTGGCGTGTTTGCAAACTGGCCAAGGGTAAACAACAGGTGTGAGGTGAATCCTTTGCGGTGGGCTGAATATTGGGGAGCTAGTCCAGGGGCTTTGAGTCAAATGTGTTGTTTCCGGACCTCACGGAATAGGGTTTGGATACAGATTGGAAGCACCGGCCAAGAAACTTATTGATTTTTGGAACATCCTTTGAAGCGCTTCATAACCGTGCCAATCTGTAGCAACTTTGGAAGAAATGCCTGTTTATACCAATTTGGGATTGTGCCTCGTAACCTTTTTTGCCATCCCAGACTGTACATTTCACCCGAGTATGCTGGTCCGTTGGATTAATTGGAATTTTGGAATTTGGCCTGCTGGATGAGATGTTGCTGAGATTTTGGTATTGTTCTTTGAGTTTGCATCCATGGTTGAGAATGTGTGTGGACTTTACCACAGCAATAACCTTCTTACGAGCTCCATTGGCCCAACAGATAAAGACTTGTTGAAGAATCGGATGTCGGCATTTGGATTGGGAATTGAGATGTGGACTGGAATATGGGACTGGCCAGAAAGATTTACATTGGCCCTTTGACGGCGAAAAGATCAAGTGGCGGCTTTGTACTTTTTCGGCTTCCTTTGATTTTTACTGAGATGTGATTGCGGAGCCAGACAAGAACCTTCTGCTTCATTGAACCTTTGCTTCCACGTATATCTTTTTCTCAATAGTGATCACATCGGCGATAGATTTGACAAATTACGCAACACTTTGATTCCATCTGAGACATGTTAGGAGGCACGTGGGATTTGGATTGGAGTGTTTGTTGCATGTAGGTGGGCGAGGTTGACGGCTGCGTTTGACTTTCTTTGAGGAGTCATTTGATGATTTCTGAGTCCTTGTCACACTTTTCATTATCGGTAGAGCCAGCGTCGAGGAGGGGCTGTCTGAATCCAAATTGTACGTCGAAACGGAAGCTGACGGCGGCTCCTTGTGGTGAGAATCATCCCCTCCTTGCTCCTCACTAATGTGCTGTGGACTGTTCTAGATAAAGAGGAATAGCATACCACCAATGGAATTTACAGTTTGTACTTGATCTTGATCAGTCAGCGGCATATCAGCTTGGATTGGGAGGGGGTGGGCAGTGTCTGACTGTTGGTTGCAGGGGATGGGAGCTGTGTGTGGCCAATGTGGGTCTAGGGAGAACATCAAGACTGGGAGGGTCCCGTGTAGAGCTACGGAACGGCAAGCTTGGCAAACAAGGGTGAGTATTAGTAGGAGAGATTTGAGATTGAGGCTCCTTAGTAGCGTTTCCTTTCCTGCTTGAGTAGATGCAATTGAGAGTGCACTTTGAGCTCGAGCTGAATTTTTGAAGTAACTCCTGAATAATTCACAGGATCATTGCCAGTGATACTGGAAAAATCTTCAGGAGAAGCAAGACAATTGGCTTCATTGACAGGGATCCGCGAGGGTAGTAACATTTTCATCCCAACCTTCTGGCCATTCACTGAAAGCAGAATAAATAGATAGCTGTTTGTGTTAGCAAGATTTATGGAAAGTAGAGCTTGATGACTTACCTTTCCAACGAACAGTTGAGCAAACTTGGAATTAGAGCGTGCAGCGCAAGAGTTGAAACGCGACTTGGAGAGCGGGGGTCGATGAGAGGGATGTGAGGATGGGTGAGAGCGTTCGGAGGAACCTTCATGGGATCCATCTGTGAAGGTTGTACAGCCATTGGTCCGACTGAGTGAGCAGGTAGAGCCACGCGATACAGCGGTACCCAAAGTTAAGCACTGACAACAAAGCTCAGCTTTGAGGTCAGAGCCAGAGGAAGCGGCTGCCCATTCTTCATCTTCATCATTGGGTGTGTGATAGCTGCGCTGATGGTAGTACCCTGGAAGAGTCGGCGTGCATCTTTGGCTTGAAAGCCAGGTATCTCGAGAGGGGTAGCCGGTGTGTTGAGTGAGGTTGGCGGCAATTTGAGAGATACAATCAGCCTTCATACTCAGAAGTCGTTCACAAAAACGATTAAGCCTTTATGCTGTTATCCTATCCTCAGCGGTTGTAAAAGATCAAGCAGGTACGCGGTTATCCTATCCTCAGTGGTTGTAAACGATCAAGCGGGTACTGGGTATCCTATCCTCAGCGGTTGTAAACGATCAGCGGTATGCGGTGATCCTATCCTCAGCGGTCGTAAATGATCAAGCGGGTACGCGGTTATCCTATCATCCTCAGCGGTTTTAAACAATCAAGCGGGTACGCAGTGATCCTATGCTCAGCTGTTGTAAACGATTAAGCGGTTCAGCTGTTATCCTATCCTCAGCTGTCGTTCACGCACACAACTAAGCGGTTAACAAAAACGAATAAGCCGTTATCGCCGCTATCCTGGCTGTCATTCACGCACACAAGTAAGCTCTTATCCTATCCACAGCTGAGGTTAACCGCCAATAAGGCGGTTAACCTCAGCTGTCGTTCACGCACAATATTAAGGGGTTATCCTCACCTATCGTTCACGAAAATGTTTAAGCAGTTATCCTGGTGAGCAGTCCTCGGCGTCGTTGTTATCCTCAGCAGCAGCCGAGTTAGAGTGCGAGGAGAGGTGAGTGTGTGTTAACGATTAAAATTTAGCACCTCGACACGATTGTTGGATAAGGGAAGAGAACGAACTCACCAAGGTTCCAAAAAGGAAACAAATGGCAGACAACCGTTGGCAGGTCAATTGGCCTGCCAAACCGTCTGGGCGGTTTCAGCCATCTCCTGTGGCTTGGCCCAATTGAATCACCCGCAACGAATTGGCTTGGCCTGATTCAATCGAATTGGGCCGTTGTTTAATTGTTCCTGAGCATCTCTTCTTGCCAAGAACTTTGGCAACAAGAGATGCCAAAAACATTCATTCAAGGACGTTGGCGACCTATTGAGCTAATAAAAAAAAATCAGGATGGCATCAGCCAAAGAAAGTCAAGGTAATAAAAACAAGAGTGATCACACTCACCTTTGTGGAAGGGATTGATAAACAGAATTTAGTCAGCAAATTATCTGAGCACCAAAGAGGAGGGATGATGGGTTAATTGGCTTACCTTTTTCAGCCACAAAGCACATGAGCAAGCCAAGTTTTTCCTGATGATTTTTTAATGAATAAAAGCGTGAAATTTAAAAAAAAGAATTGAAAAATCAGAGGAAATGTTACCATGACAGTGTATCGTGCCCATTGCAACATTGAAACAAATTGAGCTAGTGGAAGAAGCATTTTTTTATACTGGTGGGTGGGTGGTTTTTTCCTGTAGGGATATGGTTACTTAGGCAAGAAACATATTTGATCCAACATATAAGTGTAAAAACTTTATTTATTTTATTGGCATTCCAGAAGAGAAGAGAACAATCATCTGTAATGCAGCAGAGCAATCAAGAAAAATTGGCACTGCAGGGAAACCAAATCAAAAGCAAGAGTCAGAAAGCTGGAAGTGTATTGTTCTGCAAGTGAATGTTGAATTATTCACCTTAGTTGAAGAGTGCAAGCGTTATGGGGTGTAACAGTCCACGTAATCCATTGTTAATAGATTCAACATTTTCCCACAAGGGCAGGGCTGCTTCTGGTTCCTCCTCATTGTAAAGTTCAAGCCACTGATCCTTGAGGTCAGCTAGAAGATTATGCAGAACAATGCAGGTGATGATCCACTTGACCGTTGCCTTCATCTCACGAGCGTTCCTGATTGTGATCAAATTTCTCGCAAACTGGCAAATCAACCCTTTAGAATACCAATGGCATGTTCAATCCGTACTCTTGATTGGGCTAGATGGTAATTGAAATCCATCCACATTCTCAGGTATAAGTAAGTCAGAACCTTTGAAGGCTGGAACAGTATTTGATCACTTGAATAAGCAGAGTCGGCCAGGAGGAATTGGTGTTGGTCAAAGAATCATTCGGATTTTGAGCAAGCTTCATATTAGAGAAGACATAACAATCGTGACAGGATCCTGGGTAGCCTGCAAGGTACGATATGAACTTTTTGTTTATGTCACAAACAATAGTGACCGAAATGGATAACTGTTTGAAAAGCACCAATACATCAGCTAAGAATCTGTAAAATAGTGGAACCAATGCAAACAATCCAACCGTTTTTTTTGATCCCAGTAGTGGTTACCATCCATCCACCGAGGCTTTTGACTCAGTGGAATTGTTGTTCCATCAACAAAGCCAACACATCCAGGGAAGCCTTCATCTTGCATGACCTGAGATGATTCCATACGTTCTTCTTGAGTCGGCCATGATACCAAGTGCGAGCGCATTTGATAAAGAATCTTGATCACCCGACATGTGTAAAGGTTGATCGTTCCATAGCCAACTTGGAAGAGATTCTTGAGTCTGAACACAGCAGCACCGTTTCCGTTTGATCCAAGACGGCACATAGCAATAGCGAGTTGGACTGATGGGTCTTGTTGAGGATTCTGAGAGGAGTTGTGAAAGATTGGATTTGACTCAATCAGTTGAAGAAGATTGAGGAAACATGGGAACGACATTCGAAAAAGCTGGAGGAATCATGATTGGGGAAGTTCTTGAATGATTGAAAGGTCATATCAAGGATGGAATCGTGTAGTGGTGCCTCTGGCATTGAGGTATTGTTTCTGGAGTTTTGATCAACAATAACGGTAGAAATCTTCAAGACCTGAGTCATCGGTATCTGAGTCAAAATCATACTGTTGCAGCAGAGTTGGCCGCTTGAAATAGTTGCTTGTGTTGAGAGGGTGCGTGTTGCATGATTGGTTGAGGTGAGGTGTGATGTTGCTTGTTTGACAAGAGGAAATGGATTGAACGGTGCAGCGTGAGCTGATGAGAGATGTGATTTAATTCGGTTATTTTGGAAATGAAAGATTTGGATGGAAAACCAGGGTTTTTCATTTTAATAATCCTTTCGGTTTTTAGCTACCCCTTTTTTAAAACCCGTTGATTAGAAATTGTGGATTTGGCAATTTCTAATCAACGGGTTTTAATGGTGGATTTTGTCATATTTGATACCCCCTAATAACAATAAAATCAAAACAACAAAACAACAAAAACATTCATTATACCAAATCTTGATCATTAATTTCTTGACACCCAAAATCACAATCACAGTATGTGAAAAAATCTACATATAACTAAAGGAATGGCCTTTGCAAGCCAAAAAAATCCTGACCCCTTTGTTCAGTTTCTAACGCCAAGGGCAACATCCCCAGTTTAATTTCTAATGCAAAGGGTGACATTAGAAACTTAAATATGTAATTGATTTTTTTTTGCTTTTTTCACGATTTTTTTTGTTTTTTTTCACTTTTTTTTTTTTGGTTTTTTTCACTTTTTTCACTTTTTTTCCACTTTTTTTCCACTTTTTTCACTTTTTTTCACTTTTTTTCACTTTTTTTTTGCTTGCTTTGTTTTGTTTGCTTTTTTGTTTTTGCTTTTTTATTTTTTATTTTTTGTTTTTTTTGCTTTTTGCTTTTTGTTTTTTTGTTTTTTGTTTTTTGTTTTTTGTTTTTTGTTTTTGTTTTTTGTTTTTTGTTTTTTGTTTTTTTTTTTTTTTTGTTTTTTGTTTTTGTTTTTTGTTTTTTGTTTTTTGTTTTTGCTTTTTTGTTTTTGCTTTTTTGTTTTTGCTTTTTGTTTTTGCTTTTTGTTTGTGCTTTTTGTTTTTGCTTTTTTTGATTTTTTTCTGCTTGTTTGTTTTTGTTGTTTGTTCCTTTTCCCCTCCCTTTTTTCTAGCTTCTTTTTTGGGCTATTTTTTATTTCTCTTGCGTTTTTTTGCATGAGCTGTATTCTTTTTCTTTTGTTCATCTTTTTGTTTTGCTCTTTCTTTTTCTCTGTTTTTTGATGTACTTGTTTGGTCATTTTTTTTTTGACATTGTGCACACTTCACTAAAGCAACCAGTACTGTTGCTAACAACCATAAACCATCATACCAACCAATCATGTTGCTACCAACCAAAGTACACATGTTGCAGAAACTGCCGACTTGCTGGCAACCAAGTCACATTATTTAATTATGTTGCTAACCAACAAACTAAGTAATCAACTGCTTCTACTACCCTTTCTCCAGCCATAAATAGAGCTCTTCTTCACCTGAGGGTCTTCCATTCCCCCCAAGAATATCCCACTTTTACTACCATCATTCTTCAAAGTAATATTCTGGACACATACTCTTATTGCATTTTACTTTCAGCTCCCATTAATCTAGAATAAACTGGAATATTGATGAACTGGAGACAGAGCATACAACAGGGAACAGAAATGCTAGGTTTTGTCAAGGGAATGAACTCTTAACTCAATCTTTCCACCACCCCTAACCCAAATCATTTCCAACATCCATCCTCTCCTGTCACTCATTCTTCTTTTGTCAACCCTCAAAATTCTCCAAGTCATCAGCACTTCCAAAGTATTTTACTCAATAATCATCACCCTTCCCATCTTCAGCATGTCAGTTAATCCTGACCGCAGTCAATATGCAAGGTCGATTCAAGTCATATGCAAAATGACTCAATCCTAGAAGTCCTGCTCTCATCATCTCTGAGGTCCAGCAGACTCGAGAAGATTTTCCACCGACAACCACCTATCCCAATTCCAACCGACTATTTCCCTTAATCAACTGTCAAGCACCCTATCAGCTGCTTGTTTATCCCATCAATCACTTGAAACCAACTTTGAAGATCTAGGAGGAGTGCAATTTAGTCCAAGTGGAGGTACTTGGAACAGTTTCTTTTTTGTCTTGCTCTCGTCTCTTCATTTCTCTGAACACAAAAAATTGATCTTTCTTTCCTCATACTTTAGGCTTGGTGACTATTTTTCTATTCTATTCATCTTCAAAGGAGCTGTTATCAACTTGATTTGTTACCAGGATTTAACAAAGCTAAAGGTATAATTTAGATCACTCATTCACTTTTATTATACTTGTTTAAGTTGTGTTATCTTTTCTTATTAACACTTTATTGTTTTTGATTTCTCAAGAGTTCTGTTACTACTATTAGCTTTTAAGTTACTGCTGCAATAAAGTGTTTGACATCAAAATCTCACACAGCATCTACACAATGACCCTCAAACACACCATCCACATTCTCATCAATTCTCTCAAAATTCTTATCAAAAGTCTCACCAACTCCCACCCTCAAGGCCCCGTCCAATCTCTCATCAAGTTCTGTCCCCAACTTCCAGGCAAATATCTTCCATTCACTTACTTCCCATCAACACTACAATTCAATTCACTCCCCAATCCAGTTGAATCAACATCATATCCCATCACAAAGGCAGTCATTTTCTCAGATCACTAAACTCATGTCTCAGAACCACACCTGTGGAACTATGAATCAGACCAATAGAATTATTCAAACTCCTAACAACCCCTCCAGGGTTTCCATTTTCAACTTGGTCCATTCCCAAATTTTTTCTCTTAAAAATCAGATTAATATCTACGCCAACTATGATAACTCTTCAAACCTTCCTCCTGTAGAGCAACCACCACACTTGGGAGGATGGTATTCCAGAAACAAATTGGGAACAGGTTCTAAATCAGGTTCATCATCATTTTTCCCAGATTGTATTTGAAAATCCTGCCGGTGCTGTTTTGGATGACTGTCCTGTAACAAATGAAAATGAAATCAATTTGTCTGACAACATTCCCCAGATTAATTTTTGCAGGCCAGTTGCATGGGGTTGGAGAGAGGATCCAAGTTTCAGACCACACACACTCAAAAGAGAGAGGCAATATCTATTATGCCAGGCCATACTATTTTGAGGCAAGACCAATGCCCTCTGCTGTTGCTCTGGGAGGATCAACATAAATCAACCACCCCCTCCTCCAGATTTACTCCAGCTTTTCAAAGATGGAACTCAAGACAACTTGCCTCAAGGAAATCAACTGATAAGTTCCATACATTTGATAAATATCAATTTTGCATTTACTTCACTTAGTATAAATTTTGCTACAAGAGCTGCCTTGAAAAACCAAGGACAAGGCATATATAGTTTCAAGGTGAAGGGGAAAATTCATCACAACATTGGCATTTTTATCCTAATATCTCAAGAAGTCCCAAAATTCTTGCAGCTCTACATATACAATAATGGACATGAGTTTGAAAATTATCATATCCATGGTCAACATCTTCTCCCAGAGCTTATTGCAAGGATTGAAGCAATACCCTAATTGGATTGAAATACAAAGAACCCTTCTTCCTGGACAGTCAGCACAGGACAGACCTGAAATTGTGACATGTGTATTACACTCAAAGATGAAGAAAATATGTGATCAAATATACAAAGATGGATTTCTTGGCAAAATAAAAGGTCAAACACATGTCATAGAATTTCGGAAGAGGATCTTACCTCATGCCCATATCTTAGTCATCCTAGAATCACACTATATACCCGCACTACTGAAGAAATCAATCAAATTGTGACTGCAGAAATCCAGATCAGCTTTCCAATCCAGCTCTTTACCAAGCCGTATCAAGACATATGATCCATCCATCCTGTGGACCTTATGGCCCAAGCGCATCATGCATGATCAATGGTGTTGCTCAAAGAAGGTACCCAAAAGAATTTTCTTCTGAATCATCAATAAATGAAAACTCCTACCCACAATATGGAAGACCTCAAAATGGAAATGAAAAACAATTGAACAATTGGTCTTTGCAATGGAACCAGATTGATTGTTGAAAACTTCAGTCCTTCAGTAATTTTTGCAAAAGTGGCTTCAGGAAACAGAATTGGTGAATTGGTTGCCATACCTTGCATCCCATTTATATCTGACCCTGAAGAGACTGGACTCCCCTTCAAGCTAATACGCGCCCAGTTTCCTGTTAATCTTGAGTTTTGTCTCACAATCAACAAGTCTCATGGTCAGACCATTGGAAATGTTGGTATTGTGCTTCTTGAACCCGTTTTTAGTCATGGGCAACTGTATGTTGCACTTTCTTGAAGTCAGTCCAGTCACACAACAAAGGTTGTAATCCCTCAGCCAGAATCTGGCCCTCCTTCATACCAAACTTCAAACATTGTTTACAAAGAGGTTCTCTCACGTGTTCAATAACAGTGATATATTTTTGTTGGTTGCTATTTGGCCTGTTTTTTTTTTTTTACTTTTACTTTTCATTTTTCACTTTAATTTTAACTTTCATTTTCATTTTCATTTTCATTTTCATTTTCATTTTCATTTTCATTTTCATTTTCATTTTCATTTTCATTTTCATTTACATTTCATTTTCATTTTCATTTTCATTTTCATTTTCATTTTCATTTTCATTTTCATTTTCATTTTCATTTTCATTTTCATTTTCATTTTCATTTTCATTTTCATTTTCATTTTCATTTTCATTTTCATTTTCATTTTCATTTTCATTTTCATTTTCATTTTCATTTTCTGTGTTTTCCCCCTTCCCAAAAAAAAAACCCACTCTAAATAAAATTCACCTTGAATCCCCAAATTTGGGGGCTTTGCCCTTTTCCAGAATAACAGATGTCACTCTTTCCCCTCTGATTACGCCCACATTCCTTAAACATTGGAATATTTCACGTATAAGATATGTACCTTAATATCTTATCAATAAAAGAACTGATTAATATTATAATAATTAATACTTAGAAGATGTACCAATAATAAATGACATCATTATAAGTTAATAACTTTATTAATATTAAGAACAGATCAATTAATATAAATGTCATGATGTGATCCAATCCCACTAAGGACTATTGATCAAAGATGTGTCCCATAACACAGCCTTAGTAGAAATCACATCATAAACATTAACAGATACTCTCAAAAGGATCTGTTGACTTCCCCCTGAAGCTCCACAGTACCTCCCAGGTCATGGAATCGCTCACAATCTCCCCAAGAGGAGATATTAAAATATATAAACAGCTTGTAAACATCTGCTTATCCCCAAGAGAATAATTAGAACACCTTAGCACAGTAAATACCTTAGAGTTATTTACCTTGCTTAGTTCCCCATTCTCCAACAAATTCCCCAATTCTGGATAATCTATAGTTTAATACTGTTATTACCTCAAGAATTGGCCACAGACTACCTTCAATAAGGTAGCCACCACGAACCCAAGTTGAGTCTCTCCTTGGATGCCTATTAATACTTTGTATTGATTTGGATGCACCTAATTAGAGCAATTAGAGCAAGCCTCTCAGACAAGACTTACTGATTGAGGAATATCCTTTTTTACAGGACATTTACCATACCAAAACCACTTTAAACCATCAACCTACCTCAGTTACAACCATTAACCACGGTTAGTTTCACACCCAGGCTGACAATAGATATAAATCAGCCACACATTTTATTTTATTCTTAGTGTTACACTCATCCCCCCTCAGCATCAGACAGGAAGGCAGCTTTACATCAGCACCTTTGGTATAAATTATATTAATACTAGTGTAGTCATCCATTTCCCTTCCAACCTCTATTCTGTCCCTTGAGTAGTTCCACACTGCTTCAACCAGGTCATATGCCAATTCTTCATCCAAGTTTGGAAGTGGGGCTTATCCACTGCGCGATTTGGTCTTCTTCCTCAACGTGATGCTACCTCTCTCAACATGGATGACCACCCATATATTGCCATCTATTGGCAACACACAAAAAGCTTGCTTCACCATTTCAACCGTGGCAAGAAAGGAGACAAAGCTTTAGTGTTAGTGTCACGCTCTGTGATGCCAAGGACTGATAACCTTCTAGCTACACAAGGTGCAAGACTCAAAATAATATGAAATAAATTATTTTAGAGGATATTAATCTTTTTATTAATATTAAAAGATTATAAATTTAATTGGGAGGGGCCTGCAAGCAGGGGTGTTTTGGGTGCCCTCCAAAGGTGTTCGTGATAATGCACAGAAACTTTGTAACCTTTTACACTGGGGCCTGCAAGCAGGGGTGTTTAAGTGCCCAGTAAAAATAGTGGCTAAGAAAGGGCCACAACTCCTAGTGAAACAAGACTTACTGTAGGCTTTTAAGAGGAGGAGGGGGGGCTTTCTTAAGGTAAACTGGACAGCTGGAAGCGGTTGGAAAGGTGGGCTTGATGACTGGACAGAGTTGGGTTTGAGGAAAAGAGGCTTTGAAGTCTTGAAGACTGATTTACTGGGAAGGACACTAGTAAGCTGGACTGGTGGAATGCTGATGGTAAATATGATAAAGCTGGTCTCTCAAAATACAGGGGGAAGAAAGGGCCTCTTAAATGCCTTTCTGGAGCCCTGATGGCGAAACACCAAGTGGTATTTTGGCTATGGGAATACTACAAGGAAGGAGTTATCCTTAGTAGAAATAAATGATGTGATTTATCAAATTATTACATGTACAGGCTGTCCATAATTGATACAGTCTGTCAATCATCTGTAGACATCATCTAAGGGCGCTTCAAGAGCTCTTAGTTTGATGTACAATATGTATTGATCACTTGGTCAATAGAATAAAACAGAAATAATCAAATTATAATACAGAATCTTATTTCTGTTTAATTTGTTTATTTCATATGTAAGGTTCTGTACCATGAGAGTTCTTGTCATACTTGCATGGAGGGCGCTTTTACAGCTCTCCATTCAATTATTTGACAAGCAAACATCATGGGAAAAGTGTCAACATTTATTATTTCCCCGTGATTAAATAAGCTTGTCATTTAGTTTAATTGTACAAGTTCTTTTAGATTTATTTGAAGTATTCTTATGTTTCCTTTATCCCCTGTTTCGTGTCTTTCATGTGTTACTATATTATTTGACTTATACTGTATGTATTTGTATAAGTTAATAATAATACAAAGAC
Organism: Puccinia hordei; assembly: GCA_007896445.1. Lineage (NCBI taxonomy): Eukaryota > Fungi > Basidiomycota > Pucciniomycetes > Pucciniales > Pucciniaceae > Puccinia > Puccinia hordei. The sequence continues at coordinate 26,610 of RDRW01000087.1, forward strand.
TATAAAACAGCGTGATATTTATGTCAAATGTTATTTAATATTTTATTTATGTGTTCAAAGGATAATTACATAGTTCATTTAAGTAATTATCCCGTATTTTGAGGACTTCTACTTATTAGAATACTCTCATATTACATATGTTTATACTTAGTAAGTATTTTAGCGCTTAGTAGGAGTATTCTTTAAGTTAATTTATTATTAGAAGGAGTAAGTTTTCTAGGGTACTTTGGCTGAGGTACCCTAGGTTATTTTACTTGCTCTTTCAGAATATGAAATAATATTCTCACTTATCCCAAAGGTTAATGAGTTATTATTTATTTTATTATTTATTTATTTATTATATTTGTTTCTAGCATTATTACTACTTAATAATGTTTCTATTTTAACATGTTTTTCTTATGTTTATTATAATTTATGTTGTATTATTACTTATGTAATAATGTCTCTTTCATATGTATTTTTATTGATTAATTATTACTTTATTTATTGTTCTAGTCAGGTTGTCTCTGAATTAGTAGCAAGCTGACATTCCCTACATTTAAGATTATTCTTCTAAGAATTAAAGTTTTTGTTCCTCCTGATCATTTTCTCCTTGAAACTCTAAAGTTCCTCAAGTGTATAGGACCATCAGGTATATTATTTTCAGGTAACCATTCATCTTTGTCCGCAGAAGTGTTTTTATATCTAACAAGGTAAAGTCTGGTATCTTTGCCATTAATTCTTTCTGTCTTTTCTTTAAGTATTTTCAATACTTTAAGTTTATTGCTAGCCTCAGGTTCTGCTAACAAAGGTATAGGTCACTGCAAAAAAAACTGGCTCAACTGCCTGCAGTTGACATGTGGAAACTCTAAGGAAGCTGGTGGTGTTACTCCAACCTTTCTCAAAGGGTGAATCAACCAAGCTTCAATGCACAGTCACTGTGCATGTTGCACAGTGACTGTGCCCAAACAGCTGCATATGTAAATGGGTGGAGATACCATGGCAGCTTTGTTGGAGCATGCCACATGTCAACTGCTGGCAGTTGATCGAGTTTTTCTTGCAGTGGGTTCTTGTACCACTATGGGCTCTTCACTGTTTCTCTGATTAAAAGGTTTCACCAAACTTACTGGGAAAACTGGGTGTTTTCTGGACAGCTCTTCACTTAATATCACTTCCACAGCATTTTTACCATGCAGTTGTTTAATAGTAAAAGGGCCTACAAAAGAAGGTTTAAGTTTCTTATTTCCTCCTAGGTTGTTAAAATTTACGGTAGATAATAACACTTTATCCCCTATACTGACAGAAGGTTCTTTGTGGCTTTTATCCCACCTAGTTTTGTTATATTCCACTGCTTCTTGTACACATTTATTAGCGTGATCATGAGTTATGTCTAACATATTTTTGAAATCAGCAGCTGTTGGGTGTACGTGTGGTAATTTGGAATTAACATGATCTTTTGGTACTCTAGGTATCCATCCTCTTTCCAAGATGTATGGTACTTCCTTAGTAGAAGAATGTTTACTACTATTATAAGCTATTTCTAAAGCAGGTAATAGGCTGACCCAATCATGAGTATATCCATCATGATTTTTGAATTCTAATCCAAATGCGCAAAATCTTCTCAGCATATCTTCCAGAGTTTGGATCATTCTTTCAGCCAATCCGTCAGTCTGAGGATGATATGCTGTTGAAAAGGCTAATTTAGTCCCCAACATGTCATGTAAGTTGCGCCAAAATTCAGAAGTGAACTTGGGATCTCTATCACTGATAATAATTTTTGGTATTCCTACGTCAGACATTATTCTGTTCCAGAAAAGCATGGCTACTTCCATAGCTGTATCATCTTTATGGTTTGGTATAAACCTGGCTCTCTTAGAATATCTATCTACTACAACTAAGAAAGAGTTATAAGAAGAAGATCCTCCTGGAGGCAGGCCTGTCACAAAGTCCATGTTTATGATTTCCCATCTAGAAGTAGGTTCTTTAATAGTTTGAAGTAATCCAAATCTCTTTCCTGTTTGTTTGTTAGATTTTGGCAAATTATACAGCTTTTTATATATTCTGTGGTTTGGTTTTTCCAATCAACCACCAAGCTGTGTTCTTAATTCTCTCTATAGTCCTTTCTTCTGAAAAATGGCCTGAACCTATCACGTCATGACATTCCTCTAGCATACTCTTTATTTGGGAATTATCACAAATCACTAATACGCTAGAATGTCTATGTCTGTAGTATATGAGACCATCTAGAAGTGTAAATTTTCCTTCAGAATATGGTTTATGAAGGGAACTAGGTAAACTAGCAATCAACTCAGGGGAACTATTCTGATTACTAAGGATTTCAATTAATTTGACCATTTCAGCATCTTTTTGGTAACTCTGTTCTACTAGGTCAAAATAAGCTTGATCCAAGTCACAAGCATGAATTCCCAAAATGGGAAATATATCTTCATCTTCTGGATCATATGCAGGATTGTCTGGCGTATTAGGTAAAGCCCATCTACTAAGTCCATCTGCATTCTTATGCTTAGCTCCTGCTTTGTGTACTATAGTCATATGCCCTCTATATTGCTGAATAGCAATCTGCCATCTTAACATGTGTCTGTTAGGAGTTTTCATATTCATAAGAGTTTTGACTGCAGTACAATCAGTGACTACCACTACTTTGCAACCTTCCAAATAATAATGTAGTTTGTCTAGAGCCCAAACCAGAGCCAAACATTCCATCTGGCTGGCTCCATATTTCTTCTCTGTCATTTTTATTTGTCTAGAGATGAATAAAATGGGTTTTTCTATTGGTTTGTCATCAATTTGGAACTCTTGATGTAAGGCAGCTCCTAAACCATCTAGACACGCATCAATGTATAAAATGAAAGGTAATGTATAATCTGGTTGAGCTAAAACAGGTGCTGTAGTTAGAGCTTCTTTGAGGGATTCATAATCTTTCACTCTTGCGTAAGTCATTTCAAAAATTGTGTCTTTGCTACATACTTCATACAAGCTTTTAGACATATTGGCAAATTGTTGAATGTGTTGTCTATAATAACTGCAGAAACCAAGGAAGGATTGCATCTCCGTAATATTCTGCGGCATTGCTTTCAGCATTACCGCAGCTACTTTATTCTGATCAATAGCCAATGATAATCCTGAAACTATATGTCCTAGTGCCTTCAATTCCATGAATCCAAAATTACACTTTTTAATAGACATCTTGAGGCCAGCTTTAATGGCAGTTTGAAGTACTAAATTAATCTTCTCTTTATGGGAATCCCAATTCTCAGAATATATAATTATATCATCAATGTATATCATCATCCAACATTGGCGGATAAATGACCCAAATATAGAATCCATCATTCTTTGAAAATGGGAGGGAGCATTTTTTATCCCAAAAGGCATCCTTAAGTACTCATACACTCCAAGATGGCAAATAATCCTCATGAACTGTCTGCTTTCCACGTCAATGGGAATTTGGTGGAAACCTTTGAGCACGTCCATACAAGTAATATACTTTGCTTTGGATAAATTATGTAAAGAATGATCTATCCTAGGTATGGGGTAATTATCAGCTTTAGTATAATTGTTTAATGCTCTAACATCTCCTACCATTCTAGATTTCTCATTATGCCAAGCTATAATAACAGGTGTAGTGATCTCTACCTGTTCATTATGACCCACTTTTCTAATTACTTTTAAGTCCAGCAATTCTTTAATGTGAGTTTCTAAAGCCATCCAAGACTTTGGACTAGAGGGGTAAGGGGGTCTTCTCAAAATTGGCGGGTAAGGCTCAGTACAAGTCAATTCAAGTTTAATATCATGACCTTTCACATTACCTATTGGTTCTTCCGTAGTACAGAAGGCTTCTTTGTTATTATAGCATATTTTTAGTATATCTAGTTGTCGTTCATTATCTAGTTTTTCACTAATAGCAGCTTGTGAAAGATATTCTTTATTAAAGGATTCTAGTTGTGCATTCACTATCTCCTCAGATTTGTTAATAGGTGATGGTAATCTTATATTGATATTACAGATTTGGAATTTCTTTTTCCAGTCAGCTCCAATGGTGAAGTATCTGTCTTTACTTTGGAAAATATCAAACCCATACATACAGAAAGTATCATTCCCTAATATAAGATAATCACAAATGGCATCTTGTAGTACTACAAACTCAATGTTTAATCTAAGAGATCCTTTAGAATGAGGGAATATGAGAGACATGGGTATAATTCCTACAGGTTTCATGGAGGAATTACAACTACTAAACTTTGCCTTAGGTACTGGTAATAAATATTGTTTCCATTCAGGGTAGTTATTATCTAAAAATTCAACACTTGTACAGGAACAGAAGGCGCCAATATCTAGAAGTACTTTCAATTGTTTATCATTAAATATTACTGTAGAGTAACTTGTTTTCCCTAGAGTATAATTCATTCCAGAATCAGGTTCGTTGGTAAGCAATTTGGCATCAGAAATGTGTCCTACATCCAGAGATTCATCCCATTTTTGAGGAAGGTGTGATTCACCATGTATCTCATTAATAGAAATGGGGTCTCCTATGTCAGCCTGGATTACAACTATTCTATGGTCTCTGTCATCTTCTGATTCTGGATCATAATAAGAAGATCTATTTTGTTCTATTGAAACTATGTTGAATTCATTTTGAGAACCTGTATCATCTTCATTATCATCAGATTCTACTTGGACATTATTTATCTTTTTACGGGGTTTGGTACAATCAGGCTTTTTGTGGCCTATTTCTCCACAGTTGTAACATTCAGGTATCTTAGTCTTTTTGGTAACAGTGAGGGCTAATTTATCTTTAGAATCATCTTTATTCTCATAATTATTTCTATCAAAATTGTTTACTTTCTTGTTAAGGCCTTTCATTTCTACAACTTCTTCCATAACAGCAATAAGGTAAGCAAAGTCATGAGTTCCTTCTTTCATTCTACATCTCACAGAATGTTGGAAGTTACCTCTACATTGGCGTAGAAGTTTCTCTACTACTTCTTGGCTGGATGGATTATCATATATACAATCAATTCTTTTTTTCTGTTTTACACACCATCTATGAGGGGTATGTTTTTGAGGATCAAAATAATCAGTTTCATATAATTTACGCATTTTTTCCTCCCACATTCTGGTACCAAATTTGGCTTTGATAAGTTGTTTCCAAGTGTCCCATGTTTGTAAGCCAATTTGTTCCTGCGTGGCTACATGCCATTCTTGGGCTACTCCTTCAAATAATCTGGGTAACCTAGTGGTTATGAGATCTTCTACGCCGCCATAAGTTGTAATAATGTGGTCAATGTACCTGATGAAACTAATGTGGTCATATTCTCCTTGCCCAGAGAATTTAGGCCAATCAACTAATGGGGGCATTAGTTTATTGATGGTGGCTAAATCTAAGCTGTGATTGACTACAGTGGTATTCTTGGAATGTTCTCTTTTCTTATCCTCATTAATACTTCTCATAAAGGGATTGTTAAACTTAGGGATATTATCAGGAGAATTATAAGATTTTTTGGGCGTCACAAATTCTTTAGTAATGATATTATGATTCTGATTAATTTTAATATCTCTCAAATCATTTTTAATCATATGGATCTCAGAGTTAAATTGATTAGTCAATTGACTAATTGAAATATTAATATGATCTATATTACTATTCACATTAACATTCATTTGTATTAACAAATCTTTTATTTCATCTAAAGAATCACTTCTGCTGTCTTTACTTTTTTCTTTGATAATATCTTGTTTAATTGTAGAGGCCAAATAATCTACATTACCATTGGATACCTCTTCTAGTCTCTGAATTCTTTCATTTAATAATTCATTATTTACTTTATTATTTTCAGATATGTTCGAAATTTCTTCTTTAATGTCTTTGAAAATACTGCTCTCACTTAGGTCAAGGGGCAATTTTGTTAATGTTTTTATTAAGGAAGAAAATCTTGAATTCATGTCATTATTATTCATAGCAGAAGACGTCGAGATTCTATGTACAACGTTATTGTAATTTACTTCGAAATTACTATCCAGGTTAGTTAGATTACTATTTACAACATCTAAACTATCTAATATTGCTTTGAAATAAGTAATATTGTCTAGTCGGTGTTGTCGTACAGCCCCTTGGCTGCCTGAATCATCTCTGATATCTCTTTCCATTTTCTGGGGTTGTTGTACGCTCGTCGTTGGTCTGACTTTGTTTCTTTCTTTGCTTTGCCTCAATATTTCTCGGATGGGTTGGGAGGGAACTGGAGGCGTTTCTCGGTCCAAGGATTCCAACCCTGTACGTACCCTTCTATCTCTTTGTTCGGGATCAGCTTTTGTAAAGCTTTCTGAGATTCCTGAGCCTCGGTGAACAACTGCCGTAACGGAGTCAGATCTTCTGCTTTGGCGGCTTTGTTGCATCGTTTCCACAAAGCGACGTGTTGTCGCACGAGAACCTTGATTTTCTCTGCTGGAGATAGTTCGATTATTTCCTTCGATTGCTTGAGGATTTCTATCTCCGGTGTCTTGAGGGGTACGGGGGTAGCCGCCGACAAAGTCGATGGAGGATCTATCTCCATTGCTACGCTCGTCGCTACCGTCTCCATCGGAGTCTTTCTCGGGACCTTCTTGAACTGCATGTTCTTGATTCGGTCCTGTAGTTCGGCTTCTTCTGGTGACGCGTCTGGTGTAGGGGAGAGGTCCTGCGAGAGAAGGTCGGTTTGATCTGGTCGACATATTGAAGAAATTGGTAAGTATTTTTATTTTATCTATTTTTCTTTATTAATTTTATTTGTTTTATTTTTATAACTTTTTACGAAAAGAAGTGAATAAGAATTACAAACCGGTATTGATGTTATCCTCGACTATGGGGACGGCTTCCGTTGTTTCAACAATAGAGGAAGTAGTGACTTCCGGTACTGCGTTAGAACTACCGTTATTCACTACAAAGAAAAGTTCGATCAGTTTTTATTTTATTTTTATTTTATTTTTTATTTTTATTTATTTTTATTTTTTATTTTATATTTTTTAGGGAAATTTTCACTTACTTCTGGCTTTTTTTCTTGCTTTTTTATCTTCTCGGTATTCTCTGAAGAGTTGGTTGACAAGTAAAGCAGTTTCGAGGTCCTTTTCTTGTTGAATTTGTAAGTGATGGGTTGTGATCTGTAACTGTTCTTCTCTTGTAAGTAGTTCCCAAGGATGCGGAACGTAGCGCGCTAGAGATTCTTCTTTTCTGAGTTTCAAGTATTTCAAGTAATATCTGATCAGCTCGTCGTTTTCTTTCAAGTTCACTAGAAAAAAATGGATCAAGAAAAATAAATAAAATTTTATATGAGTATATCAGACTGAATTAACAATTTAGAGAAGAATAAAAAAATTTAGATTTTTTTTTCGAATTTTCATAAGATATTTTTATGATTTTTATATAATTTTTATTATAATTTTTATATGTAAAAATATAATAAAAATTATATGATTTTTGAGAGAATTTTCACGAATTTCAAGCAGTATTTATTCCAGGAATATAGGGAATAAAAGAGATGGTGGTTTGGTGAGAGATAAGGGATATTTTTACTATAAAAATAGTTAGTAGGAAAGGTGAGGAATTTTTTATCAGAGATAAAAGAGGTTTATTCCCGGCCAGACCCCCAATTGTCACGCTCTGTGATGCCAAGGACTGATAACCTTCTAGCTACACAAGGTGCAAGACTCAAAATAATATTGAATAAATTATTCTAGAGGATTTTAATCTTTTTATTAATATTAAAAGATTATAAATTTAATTGGGAGGGGCCTGCAAGCAGGGGTGTTTTGGGTGCCCTCCAAAGGTGTTCGTGATAATGCACAGGAACTTTGTAACCTTTTACACTGGGGCCTGCAAGCAGGGGTGTTTAAGTGCCCAGTAAAAATAGTGGCTAAGAAAGGGCCACAACTCCTAGTGAAACAAGACTTACTGTAGGCTTTAAGAGGAGGAGGGGGGGCTTTCTTAAGGTAAACTGGACAGCTGGAAGCGGTTGGAAAGGTGGGCTTGATGACTGGACAGAGTTGGGTTTGAGGAAAAGAGGCTTTGAAGTCTTGAAGACTGATTTACTGGGCAGGACACTAGTAAGCTGGACTGGTGGAATGCTGATGGTAAATATGATAAAGCTGGCCTATCAAAATACAGGGGGAAGAAAGGGCCTCTTAAATGCCTTTCTGGAGCCCTGATGGCGAAACACCAAGTGGTATTTTGGCTATGGGAATACTACAAGGAAGGAGTTATCCTTAGTAGAAATAAATGATGTAATTTATCAAATTATTACATGTACAGGCTGTCCATAATTGATACAGTCTGTCAATCATCTGTAGAAATCATCTAAGGGCGCTTCAAGAGCTATTAGTTTTATGTACAATATGTATTGATCACTTGATCAATAGAATAAAAAAGAAATAATCAAATTATAATACAGAATCTTATTTCTGTTTAATTTGGTTATTTCATATGTAAGGTTCTGTACCATGAGAGTTCTTGTCATACTTGCATGGAGGGCGCTTTTACAGCTCTCCATTCAATTATTTGACAAGCAAACATCATGGGAAAAGTGTCAACATTTATTATTTTCCCGTGATTAAATAAGCTTGTCATTTAGTTTAATTGTACAAGTTCTTTTAGATTTATTTGAAGTATTCTTATGTTTCCTTTATCCCCTGTTTCGTGTCTTTCATGTGTTATTATATTATTTAACTTATACTGTATGTATTTGTATAAGTTAATAATAATACAAAGACTATAAAACAGCGTGATATTTATGTCAAATGTTATTTAATATTTTATTTATGTGTTCAAAGGATAATTACGTAGTTTATTTAAGTAATTATCCCGTATTTTGAGGACTTCTACTTATTAGAATACTCTCATATTACATATGTTTATACTTAGTAAGTATTTTAGCGCTTAGTAGGAGTATTCTTTAAGTTAATTTTTATTATTAGAAGGAGTAAGTTTTCTAGGGTACTTTGGCTGAGGTACCCTAGGTTATTTTACTTGCTCTTTCAGAATATGAAATAATATTCTCACTTATCTCAAAGGTTAATGAGTTATTATTTATTTTATTATTTATTTATTTATTATATTTGTTTCTAGCATTATTACTACTTAATAATGTTTCTATTTTAACATGTTTTTCTTATGTTTATTATAATTTATGTTGTATTATTACTTATGTAATAATGTCTCTTTCATATGTATTGTTATTGATTAATTATTACTTTATTTATTGTTCTAGTCAGGTTGTCTCTGAACTAGTAGCAAGCTGACAAATATTGAGACTTGTTCTTCTCTTTTAACTTCAGCACAATCAGCCCTAAGTGATAATGTTTGCCAGTCTCCTTTGTGAATCAATAAACTAAAGGTTGTATTTCATGTAAGTAAAATGACAAGTGAAATATATAAGAGAAAAGAGAAAGAAATGTTTATACCTAAAGGCAAGAGCAACAGAATAATAATGATTATAAGCTTCAGAAAGAAAACAGGAATAAGGCAACTGAGGATAAAGAAAACTAATGTAGAGTAGTGTCAGCAATAAAGATAATTAGATGAGAGAGTAGAATATGTAATACCTGAGATAGTGGATAATATTACACTTATGTTAGACGGAAAAAGGAGTCGAGATGGAGAGGAAGGAAGGGAAGATAAAGAAATGTAAATAGAGTAAGGAAGAGGGTGGATGATGATGGGATGATCGGATGATTGATAATTGGAGAGCGAAGGAGAGGAAATGAAGTCAAGGAGAGGGAATGAAGTCAATAGATGTGATAAGTAATCTTGAGGAGAGTTTAATTTGAAGTAACAACTATGTAAGTTGTTTGTTTCCTGGGGATTAAATTTCCCAGAAACAAGGAGGTTTATATAGCTTATTATCAGGGGATTGAGCAAGAGGAGTCGGGAGATTCTTGATGACCTGATCAAGAGGAATCTTGATTTTAGCTGAGAGGAATGACGACATAGGAGGTTTGAGAGGCTTAAGATTTTTAACTAAGTTTAGCGCGCGCCTTGAGCGCAACAAGTCGCAGAGGAAGAATGAGATTCAGATCTCAACATCCTTCTGCTGCGGTGAGAGATTTGAGGAACTTGAGATTTCACAACTGGTGGAAGCTTAGAACTGGTGATAACCAAGTGATTTGCATGTATAATTCAACAGCCTTCCATGTTTGATGAGGAAAGAACTGTGAGAAATTGATCTTGGAGTTTTTTGACGGAGGAGTGAGGAGCAGCCTTAGTGAGGGAGTTGGCTATCATTGTGTTGGATGGTATGAGTTCAACATCAATTTCATTCTTCTTGTACTTGTTGCGTAGGCTTTTGATTTTTATGTCAAGGTGCTTTGTCTTTGAGTTGGACCCAGTTTTTTTTAGTTTTTCTAACAATCCTTTGCTGTTGATAGAGAAAAAAGTGGGAGCAATCTCTGTCCTCCAAAGTGCTTCAATGAGGAACATAAGCCATTCATTCTCTTGCTCTCCATCTGATAGGGCATTCATTTCCAATTTGGTGGACAACATCGTTATGTTGTTCTGTTTCTTGCTGTTACAGAGAATAGGACAGCATTTCCAAAATGCCAGTGATCCAATCTGTGATATTCATGTTTCCTGATTGTTGGCCCATGTAGCATCAGTGAAAAAAATGATTCAATTGATAAGATTGTTTTTCTTTGGTTTCAAGAGCAAGCCAAGATTCTTGGTACCCTGCAACTTCCAACAGTGCAGGAACTCACCTCTTTCCAGTGATTGAGTCCTGGAGGTTGGTTGTATCTTGAGAGTATTGACACTGCAGAGGCAAGATCTGGTCTGGTTTGACACAAGAGGTAGTTCAGCATACTTGTGTAAGATCAATAATTGAGATTGAGATTTAAAAAGGCTTGATGGTCTTCTTCTGAAGCAGTGTGAAGTTGGACTGCAGGTGTAAGGGGTGTTTTCACAGGAAAAAAGCTATTAAGATCTAGAAGTTCAAGAACTTTTTTGATAAGTGCCGGTTGAGATAGTTCAATTGAGTTGGAGGATATTTTAAGATTCATACCCAGCAGGGTATCGGGGGCATGAGCCAAAGAATTTGGGAAACTCTTGAGGAATAGAGTCTCAAACTTGTTGGTCTGACCTACAACTATCAGATCATCAAAATGGAAGAAGCCAAATTAATTTTTATCCTTATAACTGAACAGACAGGCATCTGAGATTGAAGGAAGGTAATTGGCTTCTTCAAACCATGCCGTCAGCGTTTTATACCAGTTTTTTGGAGCTTGTTTTAAGCCATTCAGTGATTTTTCAAGTTTGAGGTAAGGAGTGGTTTGCTTAGAGCCTTCAGGAGTTTTTTTTAATGAATGATCCTGAGTTGAGTAGCTTAAGCTGACCAATATTCAATATCATCTTTATGCATAAATCAAACCACGGCAGTGAATGTATTTAACCGGTTTCAACATTGAAGTGAATTTCCTCAGACTTGACAAGTTGAACAATACACAAAGAATTCCAACAGACATCCCTGATTCCCTAAATTAATTGTCAAGCACCTTATCTGCCTATCTACCCCAACACATCTACTTAACATCAACTCAGTGAAGACTCAGGAGGAGCCTGGTTTTATTTCAAGTGGAGGTACATCACTAAATCCCTTCCTTCTCTCACTATGATACACACTCATTTAACTGTGTTATTTCTCTTGTTTACTGTTCTCTCTCTCTGTCAGCCTGGGTGTGGAACTAACCGTGGTTATTGGTTGTAACTAAGGTAGGTTGATGATTAAAAGTGGTTTGGGTAAAGTTTAAGTCCTGTAAAAAAGGTACTTCCTCAATCAGTAATCTTGTCTGAGAGGCTTGCTCTAATTGCTCTAATTAGGCGCATCCAAATCAATACAAAGTATTAATAGGCATCCAAGGAGGTACTCACTTGGGTTCGTGGTTTCTACCTTATTGAAGGTAGGTTGTGGCCAATTCTTGAGGTAATAACAGTATTAAACTATAGATTATCCAGAATTGGGGGATTGTTGGAGAATGGGGAACTAAGCAAGGTAAATAACTCTAAGGTATGTACTGTGCTGGTGTGTTCTAAATATTCTCTGGGGGATAAACAACTGTTTACAGTCTGTTTATATATTGTAAGAGCTCCTCAAGGGGGAACTGTGAGCGCTTCCATGACCTGGGAGGTACTGTGGAACTTCAGGGGCAAGACAGATCCTTTTGGGAGGATCTGTTAATGTTTATGATGTGATTTCTACTAAGGCTGTGTTATGGGACACATCTTTGATCAGTAGTCCTTAGTGGGATTGGATCACATCATGACATTTGTATTAATTGATCTGTTATTAATATTAATAAAGTTATTAACTTATAATGATGTCATTTATTATTGGTACATCTTATAAGTATTAATTATTATAATATTAATAAGTTCTTTTATTAATAAGATATTAAATTATATATCTTATGCGTGAAATATTCCAATGTTAAGGAATGTGGGCGTAATCAGAGGGAAAAGAGGGATATCTGTTACTCTGGATATTTCACGTGACAGGGGGCAAAGGCCTACAAGTTATGTATCTTGTATAACAGGAATACATATCTTAACCAGAATTATTCATGAGTTTATTAATGAATATATTATTAAAGTATTTATATTAATTAATGTAATTAATGTACTTTAATAATATTAATATTAAAGTAATAATAATGAAGGTATAATAATAATAATAATAACTACAGAATAGTAATTATTATTAAGGATAATAATAATTAATATTACTTGGAGTTATTTAAAATAAATAATGATAATAAATAGTAATAATAATTAATAAGAATAGTAATTATTATTAGAGATAATAATAATTAATAATCTTTGCAGTTACGTGGTACATGTCAGGTACTGTGATATGTACTCAGTGGCTGACACTTCCTCCCTCTAAAAAAGGGTTGACTAAAAAAATTTTTAATGATTTCTTTTGTCAACTCTGTATTGTCTCAGAATTCTTTCTGAATCAGGGATCTGATCAGCTGTAAGCCATTCATCCTCTTTGGATCCACTATATCTGACTAAGTACTGTTTGACATCTTCATTATTCTTTCTAATTTTTCTATGTTGTATAACTTTCTTCACTTTAATGAGTTGGTCTTTCTCCACTGGAGGTATCACAACTCTAATGTTATCTTTCCTTAGTGGAAATTTATCATCATTATTAGGAATAAATGGTTTGATTAGACTAACTGGGAATGTGGGGTGTTTCCTTTCTAATTCTCCAGTTAATATAACTTCTACAGCATTTGCTCCATGTAAAGCTTTAATTGTATAAGGTCCAACATAGGAGTCCCTGAGTTTCTTGGGTCCTGATAAATTAGTAAAATTAAATGTAGAAATAAGAACTTGATCTCCAACTTTAAATTGGTGAACCTTATGGGTTTTGTCCCATCTATTCTTATTATATTCAAAGGATTTCTTAATACATTCTGCTGCGTAATTTGCAGTTTTAGTCATCATTTGATGGAAATTAGTGGCATTGGGGTGAATTGTTACTGATTTAGAGAGAACTAATTCCTTGGGGAACCAAGGTATCCATCCTCTTTCTAATTCAAAAGGAGTAATGTCAGTACTACTGTGTTTACTGGAATTATAGCAAATTCTAATGCTGGTAATAGTGAACACCAGTCATGTGAGTAATTATCTTTGTCTTTAAATTCTAGACCATAAGCACAATATCTTCTAATCATATCTTCCAAGGTTTGAATCATTCTTTCAGCTAATCCATCAGTCTGAGGATGATAAGCTGTAGAGAACTTCAATTGAGTGCCACATAAATCATATAAACCTTTCCAGAATTCAGATGTAAATTTTGGATCTCTGTCTGTAATAATATATCTAGGACATCCTACATCAGCTATAATCTTTTGCCAAAATAGCAGAGCTACATCAAATGCATTATTTTCCTTATGACATGGCAAGAATTTAGCTCTTTTAGAGAATCTGTCAACTACTACTAGTACAGAATTGTAGTTATTCATTCCAGCTGGAGGTAATCCTGTAACAAAATCCATATTAATTACAGACCATCTTTCTGTTGGTTCTTCAATTTCCTGTAGTAAACCATATCTTTTTCCCGTAGCTTTATTTGCCTTTTGACATCTTTCACAAGATTCACAATATTCCTTGGTTGCATTTCTATAATGGGGCCACCAAGCTATATGTTTAACTCTTTCTATAGTTCTGTCAAAAGAAAAATGTCCTGCTGTGATATTATCATGGCATTCTTTAAGAAAAAGATTAATATGTTCCTTTTTAGCCAGAACTACTACGCTAGTATGTTTGGTTCTATGATATATCAATCCATCCAGAAGTGAAAATCTGTTTTCATTGAAGGCAGTAGACCAAGGTTCTTCTAAAGAATTAATCAAGTCCAGGTTTTTATGTTTACTTTGTAGAATTTCTTTAAGAGTGGAGCAATTCTTGTCCAGGTTATAACTTTCACGTATTTCATCCCAAAATTCTTCTTTCATTTCAGTAACATGAAGTCCAAGAATGTCATAGGTTTCAGAAGGGTCATCATAAGCAGGATTATTTGCATCATTGATTAGTGGAAAAAGGCACATAATTTTTGCCGCTATTTCTCCATCCCAAGCAGGATTTTCTGGTAGATTGTCTAAAGACCATCTACTGAGACCATCAGCATTTTTATGTATATTTCCAGCTCTATGGACAATAGTCATACTTCCTCTCCATTCTTGGATTGCAATTTGCCATCTTAACATATGTCTGTTGGGAGTTTTCATACTGAGTAAACTTTTGAGTGCACTACAATCAGTAATAACTTCAAAATCACAACCATCCAAGTAGTAATATAATTTGTCTAAAGCCCATACTAGACATAAGCATTCTAGTTGGCTAGCACCATATTTCTTCTCACTGTCCTTAAGTGTGCGTGAAATATAACATATTACTCCTTCTTTGGGAATGTCCTGTAAATCTTGTACTTGATGTAAAGCAGCTCCAAGTCCTTCCATGCTTGCATCTACATATAATTTGTAAGGCTTGTGAGGGTCAGGCATTAATAATATAGGGGTAGATGTTTAACATTTCTCTGATTTTATTAAATGCATCTACTCTGGGGGACGTCATCTCATATGCAGTGTTTGGACTGGTAATTTGGTACAGGGGTCCAGTAATTTTAGCAAAGTCTTTAATGTGTTGCCTGTAATAACTAGCAAAACCTAAAAATGATTGTAATTCCTTGACATTAGTTGGCATGGGCTTAAGCAATACTGCAGCCACTTTATTCATGTCAATAGCAATACTAAGTCCGGAAACTATATGTCCAAGTGCTTTTAATTCCTTAAAACCAAATTGACATTTGCTCATGGATATTTTCATATTCATTTTTGTAACTCTGTCTAAAACTATTGAAAGTTTTTCCAAATGTTCTTTCCAGTCTTGACTAAAAATAATGATGTCATCAATGTAGATAATAAGCCAGCCTTCACGTAATTCTTTGTGGAATTCTATGTCCATCATTCTTTGGAAGTGAGAGGGGGCATTCTTAATTCCAAAAGGCATTCTTTGGTACTCATATATTCCCATATGTAATATTATTCTCATCAAATATCTACTGTCTTCATGAATTACATTCTGATGGAAACCTTTGAGTACATCCATACAAGTTATGAATTTAGCATCTTTTAGCTGAGTCAGTGCTTCACTGATTTTGGGCATGGGGTATCTATCAGGTATGGTATAGTTATTAAGACCTCTAAAGTCTCCAACCATTCTTGATTTTCCATTATGCCAAGCAATAATAACTGGGGTAGTAACTTCTACATTTTCATTTGCTCCCACTTTGCGTAAGACATTCATTCTTACTAATTCAGTAACATGCTGCTGTAAAGCTTCTCTACTTCTGGGGGAAGCAGGATAAGCAGCTTTCCTTAAAGCAGGAGGATAAGGTCTAGTAGTATTAAGATTAATTCTTACTTCATGTCCTCTAATGCTTCCAAAGGGTTCATCAGCAGTGGCAAATGCAAGTTTCTTTTTATGTAGCAAGCTCTTTAGTTCCTTTAATTGCTCATCATCTAAATTCTCAGCAATCTTTGCTTCTAATATTGTATTATCAAAGTTAGAATTATTGATAGAATTACATTCAAGTTGCTCCAGGTTCATTTTGTCACTTATTCCAAGTTCAAACTTGTTCATAATGTCGCCATTGAAGGTAAAATATCTTCCATTAGAATTTATCACATCTATTCCATAATTAATGATATAATCATTTCCTAAAATGATATATTTCATTTTAAAATCTTTCATAACTATTAATTCAGCGGTAATCTGAATACTTTGTTTGTTATGAGGGAATATAATATCTAATTTGATAATACCTAGTGGTTTCAATTTACTGTTACAACTGTAGAATTTCTCAGAATTAATGGGGATTAATTCTTTCTTCCATTGAGGCAATATCTTATCTAATAAATTGGGACCAATAATAGAGCAGAAGGCTCCTCCATCAATTAAACATTTAAGTTTAAACTTGTTACATATTATATTAGTGATATTAGTACCACCAGTCTTATGTATTTTTCCAGAATGCATCTCATTTGACAAGTGTAATTTCTTAATGTTTACAGGTCTGAATTTATCTTCCATTTTAGAAATATTAGATATGATCAATTCATCTTTTGAAACAATGGCATGAGTACTGTGAATATCTGAGTCAGAATCAATGGAATCAGAATCAGAATCATCTGGTAAAGATTCTACACTAGATTGGGAATCATCATTAATGGGGACCAAGTTATCATCAATGTTTTCAATGCAGTGTACTTTCTTACTAGATTTCTTATTGGGACATTTATTGGATCTATGTCCTTTCTTTCCACATTCATAACACGTAATTTCTTTCTCAGAAGTGTCTTTGGTTTCCTTCTGGTCTGATTTCCTGGAATCTTTATAATTATCTCTTTTGACAGATTTATACTTATCTTTCTTGTCCTTTCTTTTAACATTGACAAGACTTTCCAGTTGATTGATGAATTCAGTTAAATCACTGTCACTTTGTAGAACTCTACGCATCATGTACTCAGTATTATGATCTAATTGTCCAAGTAATTTATCATTAATAGAGGCATTGTCTACATCTCTTTCAATGGCTTTAATTCTGTTCACTTGTTGTGTAACCCAATCAGATGGTTCTACATCACTAAGTATGTCAAATCTGCTTCTTCTGAAGTTGGTTTTCACTTTTCTCTTCCATTCAGGAGTGCTAAATTTATTAATGATTTCTTTTTTCCAGAATAACCAATTTTTATTGCCAGGTACTTCTTTTTTCCTAGAATTATACCATGAATTTGCAACTCCAGTGAGAATTGAATTCAATTTTGAGCATATAATCTGATCAGGGGCATTAGTATCTTCTTTCAAGTTATCAATCCAATCAATAAATTTAAAGTGGTCATATTCTCCCACTCCAGAAAAGGTTAGCCACTCATTAGTCTTTGGCAGACCTGCTAATACTAATTTGTGGATGGCCTTGTCTTCATCCAAACTATTAATGGTGGATGTGGCCACTCTAATTTGTTGAGTATTGAGAGTTGGCGTAGCAGTTTGATCCCTGCTTGGTTCAACTTGGGTATTCTGTAAAGGTGAAGGGGTTAAATTGGCCAATTGAGTTGTAATGACTGGAGGAATAGATTGACTGTCATCTCCAATGTCATTAATAGTATCATGTCTGCTTCTTGGTTGGGCATCTCTAGTCAGGAGTTCTTCCAACTTGTGCATGATATCTGAGTTGTTTTTGGTCATTTCTGACTTAACACATGTGAACTGTTTCTCAATTCTGTTCACTACATCTTCAAAGGTTCTAAATTGAGAATTTACTTTATTAGTAGTATCTGATTGTAAATTCTGAATCTTCAATTCCAATTGTGCCACTTTCTGGACAAGATCTTGGTTGGAATTACTTTGTTCTTCAACCCAGTCATCAATTCTGGTCATAGAATTAGACAGTTGTTTACTAAATGTTTTACAATGATCCTCCAGTTCCACATGAAACATATCAATTTTTGTATCCATTTCAGTCAACCTCTGTTGAATAAGATATAATGTACTATCTTCTGAGTTCACCTGTTCATCTGTAGCTCTCATAATTTTACGGCATAATTCTTGTAAATCATTGGACAGAGCTTTGTTACTATTGTTCATAGCATTTACTACATGTTGAAATGTGGTAATTTGTTGATGTTGTTCAGGGGTACAAGTAGAAATGTTTGAGTCATTAATTACTACACATGGGGAACTTTGTGTTCTAATTTTTTGACTAGATGATGGGGAAGTGTTACAATTTATGGGGCTTCTTCCATCTGGCGCTCTTGACGGGCTATTTTGCCTTGCTCCAGATGTTGATAAGTCCCTTGGAGGGATCTCCCTAGGCGTACCATCTCTGAATAGATCTGGTTTCTCCATTGGGTATTCTTCCCTGTGTTCCTGGGATGTCTGGAATTGACATTTCTGCCCTTGGGACCACGGGGATTTTGGGTTCTTATTGGAGTGTTGGAAGGATTGGGGGGAGAGAAAAGGATTCCTGGAGATAAATGAAGAGGATTCCAATCCTTGGTGCGGTAGAGGGTTGCTGGTAGCCCTTTGAGGCTGACCATATGACGGAAATCCTCCTGGCAGTAATTTAGATGGGCTTTCACTGCATTGAAGCTGCTCCTGTTCTTTACATCCTTTAACCAATATTTGTTCTCCTTCATCCTGTAATAAAACCTTTCGAATTTTTCCTCTGCTGTTACTAGAAGCAGAAGAAATTGACTGATTATCAGTTTTTTTACTTCTATAAATGATTTTATTTAAAGATTCTTGTTTGCCAGGGGGCAAAACTGACGCTGGTGGAAATCCAAGTCTTGGCTCTGGCTCCCTGGTGCGGCCATTGTAACCTCTATTTCTAAGGGAAGGAGGAGTCATGGTAAAAATGCGTAAAAAGTTGTTAGTAGGAGATTTTTATAAGGAAAATTTGTTTAAAATTTAATTCACCAGATGACTTGTCTGATGGAGTAACAGAGGCTTCTCTGTGAGTGGTAATCTCAGAGGTTTCTCTGGTGTCACGGGCTGTAGTGGTCTTGTCAGACACTTTCAAAATGTCCAATTCAGGGGTAAGCTCGTCTACGTTGGTGGACACTAAAAACAAAAGAAAATTAGTAAAAATGTGTTATATTTTTACTTATTTAAAGATGTTTGCTTACTCTTCAGAATTTTTCTTTGAAGAGGGCTTAAAGGTTTGTTGTTTTATAGAGAAGAGAGGTATAAAGTAGTGTGAATTTGTTACTTTATTGAGAGTAATAGTAGTTGTACTATGATTTTTATGCAGTAAAATCAAGTTGCTTGTTGTGAGTGTGACAAGACTTGAAAGGAGGCTGTTTTTATGTCTAAATTTCCAGGTGGAAATGACAAAAATTGAGCTAAATTTTAGTAAGATGTGCCTGAGAGGGGATTAGTCTTCCTTTCAGGTTGAGAGAGTGGATGTAAACTGATCAAATTGATCTGTTTGACAGTGAAATTTGTTATTTTTAATTGTTTTTATGTGTTCAAATCACGGAGAGACTCGACGTGATTTGTGAGATGTCCTTGAAAGGGTATTATTCTTCCTTTCAGGGGGAGAAAAATAGATGTAAACTGATCAATTGATCTGTTTTATAGTTGATTTTAATTAGTTTATACTAATTTTATTCTTATTTTGGATAAATCACGGAGAGACTCAACGTGATTTGTGAGATATTCCTGAAAGGGGATTAGTCTTCCTTTCAGGGTGAGAGATAATGTGTAAATATGATCAGAAATGATCTAATTTACTTTTAATTAGTTTAATGTACACTCTTTTACTATGTACAAATCACGGAGTAACTCTTAAACGTGATTTGTAAGGTGGAAAAGTTTCGACGGGGCTAATACACAATGTTCTCGATGTGTAATAATGGAATAGATCAGATAGTTGAATGCAGCTGATTTTTCCCGTTATTTTGATCTACTCAACACCTTGATAGCTCAAGTATTGAGTGAGAAAGTCTAACGTCGACGATTGTTATGATCGGATATAAGGGTCTTATCCGTGTATTATACTGTAGAATGTATGCTGGAACTTCCAGAAGTGCGTCGGCGCACGTATGTATACTGTAGATCCTGGAATATCCGGGGAATACAGTATGTAACACGTGATCAGGCTAGAAGATCAATCTTCCGATCACTTTTATACTATGTAGTATACACCCGGTATGTACTACGGTGTGTATTACCACTTGTATGCGGTAACTATGGGTATTACCACTATGTAATTCGTGATCGAGGAGGATTTGAAGAGATCAGGAGACTAGTGCCTTGGGAATGGAGGCTCTAGAGATTAAGGGAACTGGATTTTAGTAGTGTAAATCTACTATTGCGGTTCGAATAGTCTACTCAGAATTTCTCTATGAGTAGTAGATCTACTAGAACGTAGATTTTTGAAGAGATTTTATTATAAAAAAGGCGCTTTTTTCTTGTTTTTGATCAATATCTTCAGCCAGATATTGGATTTTAATTTTTTATATGTTTTTTAGTTTATAATTTCGAGTTTTTTCTCAATTTTTGTAGGGTTTTTTATTTTTCTTAGACTCAAATTTGGGTAGCAGACTCTGTTTTTATTGCAATTTTATAATTTTTTAGAGATAAGAAATATAGAAAAAAACAAGCGGTATTTTTATGATTTTTTATTTTTTCTGTAGTTGAATGCAGTCAATCTAGGATCTTTATTTCTTCTACTGTTTCTAAGTAGATGTCTAGGGACTGCTGGGGGGTCACAATCAAAAAAGGGGGGAACAGACACGTAAGTATTGTTAGAGGAAATTATATCACAAAATATGTCATTAAAGGGTGGATCCCTTTCTTCTAAAGCTGATTTAAGTTCTTTTCTGACAATTTTTGTGTGCTCTTCTTTAGTCAACACGTCAGATTCTTCAGTATTAATTAAAGTGCCGTCAGGGGAATAAATGTTGGTGAGTCTAAGTTGTTTGATTTTTGTCCAGGTACAGTTATAGAATTGGTCTTCTCCTTCTATAACTTCAGTTTTGATAACCAGTTGTGACGTGGTAATATTTTCAGGGTTGTCCAATTGGTAATGTCTTTGTTGGAATAGGTTTGAGTTCTTCTTAAAGTCACAAATGATCTCTGGCATCTATTAAAGGGCCATTTTCACGAAAAATAAAAAGCTAAGGAGGTGTTAGTGATGATTTTTTAAGGGTAAGAGGGTGAAAAATCACGGATAAATAAAGGCCAGACCCCCAATTGTCAGCCTGGGTGTGGAACTAACCGTGGTTATTGGTTGTAACTAAGGTAGGTTGATGATTAAAAGTGGTTTGGGTAAAGTTTAAGTCCTGTAAAAAAGGTACTTCCTCAATCAGTAATCTTGTCTGAGAGGCTTGCTCTAATTGCTCTAATTAGGCGCATCCAAATCAATACAAAGTATTAATAGGCATCCAAGGAGGTACTCACTTGGGTTCGTGGTTTCTACCTTATTGAAGGTAGGTTGTGGCCAATTCTTGAGGTAATAACAGTATTAAACTATAGATTATCCAGAATTGGGGGATTGTTGGAGAATGGGGAACTAAGCAAGGTAAATAACTCTAAGGTATGTACTGTGCTGGTGTGTTCTAAATATTCTCTGGGGGATAAACAACTGTTTACAGTCTGTTTATATATTGTAAGAGCTCCTCAAGGGGGAACTGTGAGCGCTTCCATGACCTGGGAGGTACTGTGGAACTTCAGGGGCAAGACAGATCCTTTTGGGAGGATCTGTTAATGTTTATGATGTGATTTCTACTAAGGCTGTGTTATGGGACACATCTTTGATCAGTAGTCCTTAGTGGGATTGGATCACATCATGACATTTGTATTAATTGATCTGTTATTAATATTAATAAAGTTATTAACTTATAATGATGTCATTTATTATTGGTACATCTTATAAGTATTAATTATTATAATATTAATAAGTTCTTTTATTAATAAGATATTAAATTATATATCTTATGCGTGAAATATTCCAATGTTAAGGAATGTGGGCGTAATCAGAGGGAAAAGAGGGATATCTGTTACTCTGGATATTTCACGTGACAGGGGGCAAAGGCCTACAAGTTATGTATCTTGTATAACAGGAATACATATCTTAACCAGAATTATTCATGAGTTTATTAATGAATATATTATTAAAGTATTTATATTAATTAATGTAATTAATGTACTTTAATAATATTAATATTAAAGTAATAATAATGAAGGTATAATAATAATAATAATAACTACAGAATAGTAATTATTATTAAGGATAATAATAATTAATATTACTTGGAGTTATTTAAAATAAATAATGATAATAAATAGTAATAATAATTAATAAGAATAGTAATTATTATTAGAGATAATAATAATTAATAATCTTTGCAGTTACGTGGTACATGTCAGGTACTGTGATATGTACTCAGTGGCTGACACTCTCAGGCTTGTGAATATTACTTTTTCTCCATCAAAGTTTATTCACCTGGTTATCTTGAGTACTACTAGGGGCTGATTATTGTCACGCTCTGTGATGCCAAGGACTAAGATCCTTCTAGCTACACAGGGTGCAAAGATAGAACAGGGTGGTAATATGGTGGTGATATGAGATATAAAAAATATAAGGATATATTTTTTAAGGAGGGGCCTGCAAGCAGGGGTGGTTTAGTTCCCTCCACAGGTTTTCTTGCAAAAGCAGAGGAAATTGGTGACCTGTTACAACTGGGGCCTGCAAGCAGGGGTTGTTTTGATCCCAGTAAAGATGGCTAGAAGGGCCACAACTCCTGAAAGAAAGGACTTACTGTTATGGTCTTTTCTGGAAGGAAGGGGCACTTCTATGGGTTACTGGACAGGCTGAGGCGGTTGGGTTGATGGGCTAAAGACTGGCAGTTGGTGAAGAAAGAGGGCTGAGTGATCAGGTCTATAATAGACAAACTTACAGGGCAGGACACTGGTTACTATGACTGGTGGAATGCTATGTATGTATGTTGTATGTATAAAAGATGATGGGGATTAAAGCAAGGGGAAAGAAGAGCCTCTTAAATATATTCTTTGAAGCCTTGGTGGCGAAACAGGAGAGCTAGAGAGGGCTGTCTTGTGTCATGATTCTTAGTAGTAACTACTAAGGATGAGCCATGACAGATTGGCAATGATGTCAATGGTTGACATGGGAGTATTACCACAGTTACTGTCATGTAATATGGTTCAAGTGTGCGCTTCAGAGTGTCCAACTGAAGTGGTAACCATGTAGAACATCTGTCATGATCACCATTGGTAATATGTCATCCCAATTGGGCCACAAATGTCAAATTATGTATGTAGGGATGTTTACATATGTTTCTTTTGAGTTGTACTATAGTTTTACTGTTGTATGATGATTATTCTGTTCGTCATACAGGTTGTATATTCTACTATTCATGTTTATACTTATTATTATAGTAGTTTAAGGTGGATTTACTACTAGAAGGAGTAAAGTTACAGGGGTACTTTGGCTGAGGTACCCTATGTTATTTTACGTGTAGAATCAGAATATTAAATAATATTTTATTATTTATATGTTTTTATATGTATTTTTCTCTTTTTATGGCATAAAGAGTAACAATGTCTCTTTCATAAGTAACAATGTCTCTTTTATTGTTGTTTTGTAATAATGTCTCTTTCATTGTTGGTTTGTAATAATGTCTCTTTCATTATTATATATTTATATATTTTGTTCAGGTTGTCTCTGACATAGTAGCAAGCTGACAATTATAAAGAAGGTGAACTCTTAACATTTATATTTCATATCACTTGTTGTTACACATCTAAATTTCTTTTTCTTTTATCAAGTTTGTTTACTACTATTAGTCTTTTTATTATTGTGTTGCAATAAAGTGAACTCAGAAAAAACTACAGTATTTATTTAGATCTCTTAATCTAGATGAGAAGAGAGAAAAGCGCTCTTCACATAAAACTGCTTGATGGGAAGGGTGAGATCTATTGCAAGGACTAGTAGTTCCAATAGCAATGGAAATTTTCCTGTTGGTGCAAAGGTTTTGTCAGCTTGCTACTATGACAGAGCAACCTGTCACAAGCTTTTACACTACTTGTTAAAAATTAAATAGAATGTCAAATAAAAGTTAAGATATTATTTGATATTCCGAATCTACGCAAAAATTAACATAGGGTACCTCACTCATAGGTACCCCTAATTCTCACTCCTTCATTATGTAAATTAGCAAGTACCTTTAGAAACAAAAGGCACTTGCATTATTGTATGCTTATATATACATACACATATGCTTAAACCCAATTTCCAGTCACGGAAATGAGGTTTTGTGTAAATTGGGGGAGATAGTGTAAATCCACTGTGTTTTACTCAAACCCCGCGTACCGCAGTCCGCATACCTTGAATTCAACCCGCGTGACTGAGAGCCCGCTCCAAAGTTGGAGTATAAGCCCCCGCGCAAGCAGCAGACCCCTTACAGGCTCTCAGTGTGACATGCAGACACCAAAGTCAACAATAGGTACACTGAAAGCAACAAAACACGCCCCAGTAACTTCATTATATATGTTACATGTGTAATAAAGATTAATGGGGACTAGAATAAATAATTATATTATTTTATTATGATTATACACATAAAATAAGTACAGTATTGACTGAACAACAGTATAAAACAAGTACTGTGGCTTATTATAAAATACAAATAAGCCACTGGTACTAATCAATATCAACCATTACTAATATACCACAAACTGTAATTAACACAATAAATAAACTAATAAAATAAAAAAAAACATTTATTAAATTGGTGACGTGTACTCTAAGCAATAGCTGCTGTAGCTTCACCAATAAAGCCAAAATGGCCAAAATGTGGGCAAAGCTCCCACAAGTTGGCCAATAATACCTACAGGGTCCCCAGAGGGATCTCAAGACTATTTAAGGAGCTCTTCAACCGCCCAAAGAAGGCTCCTCATGCTTCCCAATACCCACTAGATTACTTACCACCATTTACTTTAGATTCACATCTTAATAAACAGTCTGGTATGTTCCTTAGTAGTTATTCTTTAGCCTTGTCTTCCCCAAAAACACTACAGTGTCCAACCAGCTCTAAAGTCAACCCATCAAAGCGCCCAAACCTGTCTTGTTTAACCCAGAATATACTCAAGCTCTCTCTAGGATTATTACTAGTAAGTAATAACCCTTTTCTTGAAGATATTCCCCCATTTCCTTTCCTGGGAGTAAAACACCCCTGTGTCAAAAGTACCTAGTGTTCCAGGTACCTAAATCCTCTCCAATTTATTTGCAAGATACCTTAGAGGGATCTCAACCACCCCTGATTTATCAGGCCCCTCTGGTTTACTTATATTAAATTTATTTAATATAATTATTACCCCTTTTCTCTATTTTTTACATCACAATTCCCCAATATTCTTTGGGAATTATAACTTTTATCCCTTACCCAGAGTTGTATCACTCTTTCCTTAAATCTTTGCACCACATGTAGCTAGAAGGACTTGTCCTTGGCATCAGGTAGGCTGACAGGTTTCAAAGAAATCCTTGCCTTATGTCTGCATGAAACCTTGAATGCATAGCCTAGCTTTCAGTCTTTCAGGAGAGGATAATGTTGCCGGTTTTGTCTTGAATGTCCAAGTTGATCACAGAAATTTTTCAGGTTTTTGTCAAATTACTGTACTCTACTCCACTTATTGTAGCGTGTACAGTAAGGAATAAAAAACTATTTTACACTTAAAAAGTGTAATAAAGAAGATAACTATAACAATAATTACTTAAGTGTTATAAAAACACTAAGTACCACAAAACAACAGGTTATGCCCTGCTGCAAAAACTTCTATTGAGGGAATAATACCTCAGAAGGGCTAACCAGATTAAGACACGGTTCTTCCAATCAAATTAAAGAGTATTTAATTTATTGGGGGGGATTTGTTGAGGAATTTTAACTATAAGATAGTATATAAATGATAAAGGCCAGTCCTCCTTACTTACAGGAGGAGGTGAGCGCCTTTGTAGCTTATAATAAGTCATCTAAGTGTATTTTAAAATTGATGGGGAGGTTATCTTCAATTTAGTGAAGAAAACCTCCTCTTAAATAATAAAATAATTATTATTTCACATGCTTGTTGGAAGCAGTGATCAGGGTAAGATCACCAGGGGGAAATTATCACCCTGTTCGTGATCTGATGTGAAAAATGGTGTCATTCCTTTGTAGAATGACCCCATAATTATTTCACAATAAATTACTTAGTGGGAAATAATTATTTCAGCAATAAATAATTATTTCACTAATTAATACTTGTGAATAAATTTTCCATGGACCAGAGCTTGAAAAAGCGCTTGCCCTGAGTGATCACTGATTTAAAACCACATGTACTTATGTATATAATACATACTTCATAAGTTATGTAAGTAAATCTATATGTAATCTTATAGTATATATTACTATGGGTTATGCTGGGATTTTCCAGGATTTTCATGGAAAAAACTATACCAATAAATGGTTCTTTATCCATTTATTGCGTGTTTGAAAATTGATTTGCCAAGGATTTTCCTTAGTTAAATTTCCCTTGATTTTTGATAAAAAATAGACATAATTTAAATAATTTTATAAATATATTTTACATGTGGTCATGAGTGTGGGGTGAACACAGAGCCTTATGTATTAACCAGATATTTCTAAGCTTTTTTTTAACTGTTAGACTATTATACCAATTGTTGAAACAGTTAAGTATAATTTCTATTATAATCAGAAAATCTAGTAAAATAGATAAAATAAAATAAAATAAAATAAATAATAATAAAATTTGATATTATTAATTATTTCAGCTTGCAGTTTCAAGTGTTACATGTTGTATGTAATATCTTGGTGGCTGACAGTTTGCTTCTTTGATCTACCCATACATTGATATTGTTGAGCTCATCCTCAATGGCTTTCATCCATCCTTCAGAATCTGGGCCGTTAACAGCATTTTTGAAGGTGGTGGGGTTGTGAACCAAGTAGGAATATTTTATTGGTTTGACTTGAGGGGGCATTGATAAATGCACAACCACGCCAGGGGCTATTGGCGTGTTTTGAAGCCCCCACCAGCCCATTTTGGCGGGTGTGGCGGGCACACCAATGCCTGTTGGCCTGTTTCCAGGCACACCAAGTGCCAATCCCTTGGTTTGCGTCTGAAACACACCAATGGGGATTGGCGTGTTTTAAAAGGACTCGTTGACTGTGAGCCTGTGTCTCTTGAGTGACAGCAGAAGACAAGGGATTGGGGAAAGTTAAGCAATAAATTGCTTAGTGGGAAAATAAACACACTTTATGAAATGGTAATGAAAAGATCTTAAATGATCTGGGGAACAGCCAACTGAGGGTCTGCCTCTTCTTCCTCAAATGAAACTGGGAGAAGGAGCCTGGTCAAAGGAAACTGAACACCAGCCAATCTTTTTCTGGTCAAAAGAAACTGCCACAAGGATCCTTAGATGGAAACCTGGTTGATTTTCCCTGATAAAATAAACAAAAATGCAGGGGGACAAGATCTAGGAGTGATCAATTAATCTGGTCTTATAAGAAGCTTTATAAATCAGGACTTTATCCTATAGAATTATACCAATATTGGTGTGCCAGTGACTTAGTAGGAAGAGGGAAAGGAGGGAGGATAAGTGTCAGCCACCAAGATATTACATACATTATGTAACACTTGACACTTCAAGCTGAATAATTAATAATATTTAATTATATTATTATTTATTTTATTTTATTTTATTTTGTTTTTTACTTTATTGATTTTACTAGATCTTCTGGTTATATTAGAAATTATACCCAATTGTTTCAATAATTGGTCTATAGTGTAACAGTTAAGAACAAGCCTAGAGATATCTCGTTGATACATAAGGCTCTGTGTTCAAGCCACACTCATGACCACACATAAGAACACAATATAAAGAAAATTTAAAATTGTATTTTTTTTTATCAAAAATCCAAGGAAATTTAATTAAAGAAAATCCTTGGCAAATTAATTTTCAAACAAGCAATAAATGGATAAAGAACCATTTATTGGTATAGTTTTTTCCTTGAAAATCCTGGAAAATCCCAGCATAACCCATAGTAATATATACTATAAGATTACATATGTATTTAATTATATAACTTATGTAGTATGTATTAAATACATAAGTAAATGTGATTTTACATTACTGATCACTCAGGGCAAGCGCTTTTCCAAGCCTTAGTCCCTAGAAAATTCATTCACAAGCACATCTTAGTGAAATAATTATTTAATGTTGAAATAATTATTTCCCACTAAGCCATTCATTGTGAAATAATTATGGGGTCATTCCACATAGGAAAGACACCATATTTCACATCAGATCACAAAAAGGGTTCTCAGTTCCCCCTGGTGATCTTGCCCTGATCACTGCTTCAAAAGAAGCTTGTGAAATAATATTTATTTTATTATTTAAGAAGGAGTTTTCTTCACTAAAAAGAAGATTACTCCCCATCAATTTTAACCTACATAGATAAATTATTATAAGCTACAAAGGCGCTCACCTTCTCCTGTAATTAAGGAGGACTGGCCTTTATTTATATACTATCTTTAGTTAAAATTCCTCAACCAAAACCCCCCCAATCAATTAAACACTTTTAATTGGATTGGAAGAACCGTGTATAAAATCTGGTTAGCCCTTCTGGGATTAAAATCCCTTATTAGAAGTTTTGGCAGCAGGGTTAGAACCTGTTTTTTTTATACTTAGTGTTTTATAACACTTAAGTAATTGTTCTTATTGGAAATTGCCTTATTACACTTTTTAAAGTGTAATTTATTTTTTTAGTCCTTACTGTACACGCCACAATAAGTGGATTAGAGTACAGAAAGCTGACAATAAGACAGAACAGACAGACTAGAGAAGAAGGACTTGGGAGGAGTTGATGATGTTGCAGAAGAAGGGACTCACTGGTTGATTAAATGACAGCTGGACTGGGAAGTAATCAGAGAAGTGAGGAGCCTTACTTAGTATTCCAAAATCTTCTTGAGGAAGCTGCTGGGTTCAACTGGTTGAAGTCCTTTTACTGAAGTGTGTGGTTGTTGTGTAGTATTCTGGAGTCTGTGTATCTTCTGGGGTGTAGAGGATACTCAGACTCGAAAATTTTCATAGTTTGATGACATAAGCAGTGCAGGCTTGTGGTCAGCTTGCATCTGAAACACAGCGTAACAATATATAGAATAAATTCACCAGTAATTCATTACTATGTGAAGGAGTAAGATATAGAGAAAGTGCTCAGTTGTAACTAGGGCTAAAATATGATGAGGAAACAGAATCTGAAGTCAAAACAAGTGTAAGTTCAAAACTGTAAAAGATATGATTAAGTTTTGGTCTGAAACTGTGTGTAAGGAAGACTTGTAGGCTAATGGTATTAGCTCTAAGGCTGACATTCCCTACCACCAAAAGAGGTTGCATCTACAGGATGTAACTTAATCAGTTGTTCCTTTTTTCACTCCTGAATCTCCTAAGTAGTGTGCTGGATTCTGGCATGTCTTGTTCCAATAGCCACTCATCTTGATCAGCACTCATACCCTTGTATCTGGCTAGGTACATTTTCACATCTCTGTTATCAACTCTTAGTCTTTTTTCTCTGAGGATCTTTGAGATGACTTTGTCCTTGGTGGATTTCTCTAATGTGGGGATGACTACTTTGACTTGTTGCCTGAGAGGGAACAAACTTGGTGACATCAGGGGAGTGATATGGTTTTACTAAACTGACTGGGAAGGTGGGGTGCTTCCTGCTGAAATCTTCTGTAAGATTCACTTCTACTGCATTCTTTCCATGCAAGGCTTTGATCACAAAGGGACCAGCAAATGAGTCTCTCATCTTCTTGGGACCAGAGAGATTGTTGAAGTTGGTAGTTGAGATGAGGACCTGATCTCCTACTTTGAATTCTGGTTCCTTATGGGTCTTGTCCCATCTATCTTTATTGTAGGCAGTAGCTTCTCTAATGCATTGTTCAGCATGTTCTCTAGCTTTATCAAACATTTTTCCATAGGTGCATGCTGTGGGATGGA
This sequence comes from Puccinia hordei, assembly GCA_007896445.1. Lineage (NCBI taxonomy): Eukaryota > Fungi > Basidiomycota > Pucciniomycetes > Pucciniales > Pucciniaceae > Puccinia > Puccinia hordei. The sequence continues at coordinate 56,711 of RDRW01000087.1, forward strand.
TGTCAATATTATCTTGTTTTATGAAGTCTTTTGGGAGGTTAGGGAGCCAGCCTTTTTCCAAGATAGCAGGAGCTTTGCCTGTAGTAGAGTGGACACTGGTGCTATAAGCCAATTCCAAGATGGGTAGTAAGGAGACCCAGTCATGAGTGTATCCATCATTGTCTTTAAATTCAAGTCCATAAGCGCAGAACCTTCTGATCATGTCCTCTAATGTTTGGATCATTCTTTCAGCTAGCCCATCAGTCTGAGGGTGGTAAGCAGTGGAGAAAGAAAGCTTTGTGCCTAGCATACTGTGCAACCCAGTCCAAAATTCAGAGGTAAATTTAGGGTCTCTGTCAGAGATGATGACTCTTGGTATTCCTGTCCTTGGCATTACTCTGTTCCAGAAAAGTATGGCAGTGTCCATGGCAGAGTCTTCTTTAAAACAAGGAATGAATATTGCTGCCTTGGAATATCTATCAACTACCACTAAGCAGGCATTATAGCTAGCTGCTCCTCCTGGTGATAATGATGTTACCCAGTCCATGTTGATTATATCCCAAGGCTTGGAAGGTTCAGCTATCTTCCTTGGTAGTCCAAATCTTTTTCCAGTTGTTTTATTTGCCTTTTGACATCTTTCACAGGAAGCACAATACTCAATAGTGTCTTTTCTCCAAGTGGTCCACCAAGCTGTATCAGCTACTTTCTCTATGGTTCTGTCTTCAGACAAATGACCAGAGTAAACACTATCATGACACTCATGGAGGATGGTGTTGATATTAGGGGTGTCTACTATAACTATCACTGAATTATGCTTATCTCTGAAGTAGAGGAGTTCATCAAAGAGGGAGAATCTTCCTTCTATATAGGAATTCTTCCGTGGTTCTTGTAAGGAATTCCTGAGCTCATTGTCCTTCTGGTCTTTCCTGAGTAGCTGCAGTAGTGTAAGTGCATTATTGTCTCTCTTATAACCTTCTCTAACAGATTGAAAGAATTCTTTGGGGAAAGTAGAGATATGGATGCCCATGATGGGGAACTTGGAGTCATCTTCCTGATCTTCAGGATCATAAGCAGGGTTGCTGGGGTCATTTCGGAGAGCCCATCTACTAAGACCATCAGCATTCTTATGAATGTTACCTTCTCTGTGCTGTATGGTCATGTTTCCTCTGTACTCTTGGATAGCAATTTGCCACCTCAGCATATGCCTGTTGGGAGTCTTCATATTAAGTAGAGAGCGTAAAGCTGTGCAGTCTGTGATTACCTCAAACACACTCCCATCTAGGTAATAGTGCAGTTTGTCTAAGGCCCAAACAAGACAGAGGCATTCTAGTTGGCTAGCTCCATATCTGGCTTCACTATCTTTTAGTTGCCTGGATATAAAGACAATAGGGCCTTCTTTCCTCTGTCCATCTATAACTTGGACTTGGTGTAATGCAGCTCCTAACCCTGCCATGCTAGCATCAACATAGAGTTTAAAAGGTAGAAGCCAGTCAGGGAATAAAAGAAGGGGAGCAGTGGTGAGCTTGTTGACTAGTGAATGGTAAGCAGATATCCTTTGATGAGTCATTTCAAACACAACTTCAAGTCTGCATAACTCATTTAGTGGTCTTGCAATCTCAGCAAATCTGTCTATATGCTGCCTATAGTACCCAGCAAAGCCTAAGAATGATTGGATCTCTTTCTTATTTCTGGAAATGGGTTTAAGTAGCACTGCAGCTACCTTATTCCAGTCAATACCAATTGCTATCCCAGAAACAACATGCCCAAGGGCTTTGATTTGGTTGAAACCAAATTTACACTTCTTGTCAGCTTGCTACTAGTTCAGAGACAACCTGACTAGAACAATAAATAAATTAATAAAAAATACATATGAAAGAGACATTATTACATAAGTAATAATGTAACAGTAATTATAAGAAACATAAGATAAAGATAACATTTTAAAATATAAACATTATTAAGTAGTAATAATGCTATAAACAAATATAATAAATAAATTAATAAAATAAATAATAACTCATTCACATTTGAGATAAGTGAGAGTATTATTTCATATTCTGAAAGAGCAAGTAAAATAACCTAGGGTACCTCAGCCAAAGTACCCTAGAAAACTTACTCCTTCTAATAATAAAATTAACTTAAAGAATAATCCTACTAAGCGCTAAAATACTTACTAGATATAAACATATGTAACATGAGAGTATTCTAATAAGTAGAAGTCCCCAAAAAGCGGGATAATTACTTAAATAAACTATGTAATTATCCTTTAAATACATAAATAAAAAAATTAAATAACATTTGACATAAATATCACGCTGTTTTATAGTCTTTTGTATTATTAATAACTTATACAAATACATACAGTATAAGTTTAATAATATCATAACACATGAAAGACACGAAACAGGGGACAAAGAAAACATAAGAATACTTCATACAAGTCTAAAAGAACTTGTACAACTAAAATAAATGACAAGCATCTTTTTATCACGGGAAAATAATAAATGGTGACACTTTTCCCAGGATGTTTTGCTTGTCAAATAATTGAATAGAGAGCTGTAAAAGAGCCCACCATGCAAGCATGACAACAACTCCCATGGTATAGAACTTTATATATGAAATAACCAAATTAAACAGAAATAAGATTCTGTATTATAATTTGATTATTTCTTTTTTATTCTATTGATCAAGTGATCAATACATATTGTACATCAAACTAAGAGCTCTTGAAGCGCCCTCAGATGGTGTCTACAGATAACTGACAAACTGTATTAATTATTGACAGCCTGTACATGTAATAATTTGATAAATTACATCATTTATTTCTACTAAGGATAACTCCTTCCTTGTAATGTTCCCATAGCCAAAACAACACTTGATGTTTTGCCATCAGGGCTCCAGAAAGGCATTTAAGAGGCCCTTTCTTCCCCCTGTATTTTGATTCCCCAGCTTTATCATATTTACCACCAGCATTCCACCAGTCCAGCATACTAGTGTCCTGCCCAGTAAATCAGTCCTCAAGACTCAAAGCCTCTTTTTCTCAACTCCACTTCTGTCCAGCTGTCCACCACACCTTTCCAACCGCTTCAAGCTGTCCAGTTGTCCTCTGAAAAGTCCCCACTCCTCCCCTTAAAGCCTACAGTAAGTCTTTTTCTTTCAGGAGTTGTGGCCCTTTTCAGCCACTATTACCACTGGGATCTAAACCACCCCTGCTTGCAGGCCCCAGATTATCAAGGTCTTAAATAACCTTTGGAGGGAACTAAACCACCCCTGCTTGCAGGCCCCTCCTATAAACCTTTAATATCTTTTATATTAATAAAAAAGATATTAAACATCACCCAAAAACCCTTATTTTATATTGTTTTTTGCCTTGCACCTTGTGTAGCTAGAAGGATACCAGTCCTTGGCATCACAGAGCGTGACACTTCTTGAGAGAGATCTTCATATTCATTTGGATAACAATCTTCAAAATCGTAGCCATTCTAGTCAAGTGTTCTTCCCATGTTTTAGACATGATGATCATATCATCAATATAGATAATGACCCATTTCTCATCTAACTCCCTCCTGAATTCTGTGTCCATCATCCTTTGGAAATGAGAAGGGGCATTTTTGATTCCAAAGGGCATTCTCAGGTACTCATAAATTCCTTTATGGAGGATTATTCTTAAGAATTTTTTAGAGTCTTCAGCTATAACATTTTGATGGAATCCTTTCAGTAAATCCATGCTGGTCAAGAATTTGGCTTTGGCCAGGTTATTAAGAGTTTCACTGATTTTGGGGATGGGATATCTATCAGCAGCAGTGTAGGTGTTCAAAGCTCTAAAGTCTCCTACCATTCTAGACTTGCCATTGTGCCAGGCTATAATTACTGGAGTAGTTATCTCAACTGCTTCATTGTGCCATACTTTTCTCAACACTTTAAGTCTGACAAGTTCCTCTATATGTTCTTCTGGGGCTTCTCTGCTCTTGGGACTAGCAGGATAAGGAGGTCTTCTGAGTAGTGGAGGGTATGGTCTTTCAGTAGTCAGTTTGATGTGAACTTCATGTCCTTTGATGGCTCCCAGAGCTTGGTCAGTATCAGCAAAGGCTAGTTTATGCTGGTAGAGGAGATTGAACAATTCTCTTTTCTGCTCAGTGAGTAGTTTATCACATATGGAAGCAGCTGATAATTCTTGGTTGATGAAGGACTCTAAAAATGGATCTGATTTCTTAATGGAAGAGATTTCAGTAGAAAGAGAGATTTTGTTGGAGTTAGGCACAACTGTACTACAGAAGAAATCTCACTTGAAGGACGGCCTGGGCGCAAGAGGGTTAGAATCTAGGATCCAGAGTGTGAATACTTCATTTTTGAAGACTGAAGTTTGAATTTGTCCTCACATTGATAATTCATTGGGGAAAGAAGAAAGAAGTCAAAACAATCAATATCAGCAACTTCAAGACACACCACACTACGACAACCCTTCTCCAATAAACCTCAAGAACTGGTCAACATACTCAACTGATTCCATCAAGATTTTCAGCAAGTAAAATTTCCAGAACTTTATTATATTATTGAAGACACACTGTAGTGTTATTATTAAGGTATTAATTCTACTTTTCTCAATAACTCTACAATAATCATTCAATTATTGACCTTGTTTATATTATTATTAAGTTCTTCATTCCTTGTTAAAGAGTGCAATTCAATCTTTCATCAGTTCTATCTAAATAAGGAGGACACGACACCTAAAAATTATGACAGATTTTTCCTCCATTCAGGGGCTTGAAACTAAATTTCTTTCTTTTATTCTCATTTCCAATGGTGAAATACCTTTCCTTACTGTTAGTAATGTTAAAACCATACAGGGACATGTAATCATTTCCTAGAATAAGGTAATTTATTCTTGCATTCTTCATCACTATGAACTCAACTACCATTCTGATAGAACCTCTGGTATGAGGGAAGATAATTGGGAGTTCTACAATTCCTAGAGGTTGTAGTTGGTCACTACAACTGTGGAACTTTGCCTGAGTTATAGGTAATAGATTTACTTCCCAATCTGGTTGAATAGAATTCAGTAGAGTGGAGCTGATGATGGAACAAGAAGCTCCACTGTCCAGTAAACAGTTGAAGTCATTCCCATTGATGAGGATACTAGTAATGTTCTGCAAGCCAATCAAGTAAGCTTTTCCTCTGTCAGGTTTGCATCTCATGAGTCTGGCATCTTCTACATGAGAAATCTGGCAATCAGTAGACAAAGTTTGGGGTTGGTGGTATTCAGCTTGTATTTCAGCTATGGAGAATTCAGGTGAAGGATCACATTCTATGGCCAAGAGGTTGAATTCACTTATGAAATCAGAGGTACCATCTTGAGATACAACTGCTACAAAGTGGTTCTTATCCTCATTCTCTATTCCTTGCTCATCTTCAGAAGGAAAAGCTTGGTCATAATCATATTCTACACCATTCTGAGGCTCAGTTGTATCCTCAACTGAGACATCAGCCTCTAAATTATTAATGCTGTTCTTCCTCTTGGGGCATTCTCTAGCAAAATTTCCAGTCTGCTTGCAGAAATTGCAGGTGACAGAAGAATTGACTCTAGGGGCAGGAAGGGGATTGGGAGCAGTCTTAGTAAGAGGAGGATTTGCTCTAGGAGTCTCAGCTTTCCTATTATTATTGTTCCAAGATGGTCTTTGGGGAACATTGTTAGCTTTATAACTCCTTAAGGCTCTTTCAAGAACTTCTTCTACTATGATTACCATGTCCTCAAATTTCATTTCTGTGTCTTCTTTCTTGTATCTACTTTTGACAGCATGCTCCAAATTACCAGGGCATTGTTTCAAGACTTTTTCACAGATAAGGTACTCACCAATATCTGGTTGATAAGCTCTGAGTCTTTCTCTTTGAGTGTTGAACCATTTATGTACTTTCTTTTTCTCAAAGCTGAAATAGTCTTTCTCAAACTCTTGTTGCATCTTCCATTTCCAGTTATGGGTACCAAACTTATTCCTGATAGCATTCTTCCACCAGGCCCAAGACTTTTTATGATGTTGGTCTCTGATACCTAGGTACCAGGTCTTGGCTGTGTCAGTGAAAAGACCAGTCAACCTGCTTACTACCATATGGTCCAATAAGTAATAGTCTTCTACAAAGACTTCAATATTCTTGAGCCACATCTCATGGTTATAAGGTAATTCACCTGAGAATTTCTCCCAATCAGAGCTCTTGGGAATGGCTTTCCATAATTCTTTCCTCATGTCCAAGTCAACATTTTCATGTTTGATGAAAGGAAATCCATCATCATCAACAGGAGCTGGAAGTTTCTCTGAGGCATTATTCATCTGGAGAGGTGGAGTAAGTTTGTTCTCAGACTCATTAGGGGTAAGCTTTGGAGGTTCAGCTTGATGTTGTGTCAAAGAAGGGGCTGAAGGATGATTCATGAAGGGGTTATTTGAATGGAGATGAGGTGGACTATCTCTGTCAAAAGGTTGCATTAAGGATGCTATCTTGTTATTGATTTTGATTATGTTCTGATATAAATCACCCATTCTTCTTTTATTCATCTCAAATCTCTCATTCTCAGCAGCATTTGACTCAGTCATGAGATTAAGGACATTCTGAAACTGGATGTTCTGATCCTGATGCATATTACAAATATCTTTCTTCAGGGATTCTAGATTAGAATGTTGTTGGGAATCATTAATTAACATGGTGTCTCTCATGCTTTCCATCTTTTCATCAAGAAAATCTTTAAGAGATTCAATGGCATTTTCACAGCTAAGGTCTTCTTTCTTAGGGTAGACATTATCTAAGTGCTCACTTAGTTTGGAAATCAAATAAGGGAAAATTTCAGATTGAATGATTTCATTTAAAGCGTGATGCATGATGTTTTTGAAATCATCCACACAGGATTCAAGAAGTGTACCAGGAATAGTATCCACTGTGCCACTGAGTTGAGATAGGAAATCAGAAAACAAGTCTTTTAGTTTTTCTTCTAATCACAGGGGAGTATCCTTAGATATGTTATTATTCAGATTGGTTAAGAAAAACTCTTTAGAGGAGGGGTCAGAGAAGGAATGGTTAAGGGAATTTCCTTCTAGTGATACTGGGCTTGTTGATTCTGAAATTGGTTCCAAGGTTGTTGTCTGCCTCTTCCCCTGCCTCTGTTGTTGTTTCTTCCACGCCTCCTGTTGGCAAATCCCACTTCTCTCTCTGTCCTCATTAATACTTGAGCCATTCTGACCATGGTTGAAGTATTCCTTCTGCCTCTGTTGCTGTTCCTGTTTCTGGAACCATGGCCGTGTTGCTGAGGATAGTAAGGTTGGGCTGGAGGAGCTATGTGCGCATACTGCTCTGGGTACTGCTGCTGGGGTGGACCATACTGGGGGTTTGGGCGGTTCCAACCCTGCATATGTTGGGCCGGTCTTACTGTCAGCCTTAGAGCTAATACCATTAGCCTACAAGTCTTTGTTACACACATTTTTAGACCAAAACTTAATCATATCTTTACAGTTTTGAACTGACACTTGTTTTGACTTCAGATTCTGTTTCCTCATCATATTCTAGCCCTAGGTACAACTGAGCATTTTCTCTATATCTTACTCCTTCACATAGTAATGAATTACTGGTGAATTTATTCTATATATTGTTACGCCGTGTTTCAGATGCAAGCTGACCACAAGCCTGCACTGCTTATGTCATCAAACTATGAAAATTTTCGAGTATGAGTATCCTCTACACCCCAGAAGATACACAGACTCCAGAATACCACACAACAACCACACACTTCAGTAAAAGGACTTCAACCAGTTGAACCCAGCAGCTTCCTCAACAAGATTTTGGAATACTAAGTAAGGCTCCTCACTTCTCTGATTACTTCCCAGTCCAGCTGTCATTTAATCAACCAGTGAGTCCCTTCTTCTGCAACATCATCAACTCCTCCCAAGTCCTTCTTCTCTAGTCTGTCTGTTCTGTCTTATCCTCCCCCCTTTCCCTCTTCCTACTAAGTCACCGGCACACCAATATTGGTATAATTCTATAGGATAAAGTCCTGCTTTATAAAGCTTTTCATAAGACCAGATTAATTGATCACTCCTAGATCTTGTCCCCCTGCATTTTTGTTGATTTTATCAGGGAAAATCAACCAGGTTTCCATCTAAGGATCCTTGTGTCAGTTTCTTTTGACCAGAAAAAGATTGGCTGGTGTTCAGTTTCCTTTGACCAGGCTCCTTCTCCCAGTTTCATTTGAGGAAGAAGAGGCAGACCCTCAGTTGCCTGCTCCCCAGATCATTTAAGATCTTTTCATTACCATTTCATAAAGTGTGTTTATTTTCCCACTAAGCAATTTATTGCTTAACTTTCCCCAATCCCTTGTGTTCTGTTGTCACTCAAGAGACACAGGCTCACACTTACTGCCAAAGGCTGAGGTAAAGGGGACCGGCGTGAAGTATGCGGATACATCAATGGAATTTCTGGGGGAACGCTGACTTGTTCCCTTGACACATGATGGGAGCGCCCCAGGTACTGGACCTCGGGCGTAGGTAGAAGCTGTCTGATCGCAGGTTGGTTCGGCGGCAGCGTATGCTGAGGGGGAGCTAACGGGGCCGGGTGGGCATGCTGGTTGGCTGGGAGTTCCGGGCGACGGTCTGGGACTCTGGCTGGCTGCTCCGGCGCTGGTGGAGGGGGATTCGCGGAGAGCTCTAGCTGAGCTAGCTCTTCTCTGGCCGACCAATTCTCGCTGATAGCAATCATACGTTCGTGGCCCACCATATCTGTCAGCATGTCCTGTGTCAGCCTGCTACTAATTCAGAGACAACCTTACCATAGCAAATTATATCAATATACAACTTATATTCTTAGTCTCAAAAGAATGCACACCTTACGTCTTTTGTTTTGAAAGAAATGATTAAAAACAAAACATAAAACACAGAATCTAGTTATAACTTCTAAAGTATAAAGAAAACTTAGAATATTATTTCAGATTCTGAATCTACACGTAAATTAACCTAGGGTAGCTCAGCAAAAGTACCCCTTAATTATTACTCCTTCATATCCCTTCACAAGGCCTTCAAGGTTTTATATGACTTAAAGATCTACATAACCTTGAATATATGCTAGTAGACTATGTAATTAAGGTTAATAGAGTTCGGGTATGATGCATAAATAAGGTTGACATCATAACTTCCATAGTTACATGTACCTGGCACCTGTAATAAAAGCCACAACCAACGCCGCGGCCATACTCTTCCTACTAAGGCCAAGCTAGCCCAATTGGTTGGTTGTAAATAGACTACTGGTCCAAAAGGAAGGAAGAAACGAAAGTATTCACTTTTATGAGAATATTAAACCACTTTGGGCCTTTTGAAACATGTAACTAAGCCCTACCGTAACCAAACCAGTTATACAGGTAACTAGGGCTTAGTAGAAGACTAGACCAGGCAAAACAGAGCTTCTGCTTCGCCCCCAAGAGCCCAGAATGGATATATAAACATCCCTTCCTTCCCACGAAATGATATCCCCATCTCCACTTACATTTACCAGCTTTTACCACCATATCAACCAGCCTTCTTAGCCTGTTATGTAGTCAGTTTTTGCTTGTTTTATACTTGAAGTTCATTCAACAACCCCTTTTACCCTTCTCAGCACTCAACCACCACCTGTTACTCAACCTTTTGAGCGCTTCTGGACCACCTACAACTCCCTGAAGAACCTCTGACAGGAAATAGAAGCAGTAAGTCTATTTCCTCCATTCCTTCAGCAGTTATTGTCTAGGTGTACTCCTTGTTCAAAGGACTAGACTTTCAGGTACCCAAAATACCCCCTGTTAACTCAGGTCCTGAATATTTTAGAGGGCACAGTAAATACCCCTGTAACTCAGGCCCCTCTGTTAATAAAAACTTTATAGTTTTTTTATATCTTCTCACCTTTTTTACCCACCTGTCACTGCACAACCTGCAGCTGTTTTTACCTTGCACCCTGTGTAGCTAGAAGAATCCAGTTCTTGGCATCACAGAGGCTGACAATTGGGGGTCTGGCCGGGAACTTTTTATCTTTTATTGATAAAAAATCCTGGTTCTTTAATTTTTTCTACTAAGAAAATTCAAACCACAAAAAAAGAATTTTTTACTCTTTACAAAAACTCAAAAGAACTTACAAAAATATTCTTTGCTAACTCCTTTACTTAATCCTGACTTTTATTTTTCACAAATCTGAAAAATACATATCTTTTTTGAAAACACAAAAAAAAAAAGTCCATTTTTTTCGAAAATTACTTCTTTCCCAAAAAGTAAAAACACACATCAAAAAGTCTTTTTACTCATAAAAACTTTTATTTTTGTCAGCCTAAGTGATGCCAAGGAGTACTCCTTCTAGCTACACAAGGTGCAAAATAAAAGATAAAGAGCAATATAAAGCTCTGGGAGGATTTATAAGAGGTAATACCAATAAGGATATGAGGTATAAGGGGTAAAAGATAATTAATTATATTAAATAAATTTAATATAATTAAAATTATGAGGGGCCTGATAAATCAGGGGTTGTTTAATCCCTCAAAGGTATCTTGCAAGCAGAGGATTTAGGTACCTGAACACACTGGGGCCTGTAAACAGGGGTGGTTTAAATCCCAGATAAAAGATGGGGGAGAATCTCAAGAGAAGGGTTTATCTACTTACTAGTAATAAATTACCTTCAACAGACTTGAGGTTCTTCCAGGGGGAAATTGGGCAGTTGGAAGCGCTTGGAAAGGGTGTTGGAAGAGCTGGGTGGACACTGGGCAATTTCAGGGGAGTAAGAAGGGGCTAAAGAACAGATACTAGGACCTTACCAGACAGAATAACAATTGTAAAAGCTATGTAAGTGGGTAAAGGTTGTAGTATATATATTAAAGCATCATCCTCCAAAATACAGGGGGAACAAGGGCTCCTTAAATGCCTTTCTGGAGCCCTGATGGCGAAACACAAGATGTATTTTTGGCTATGGGAACATTTAAAAGGAAGGGGTTAAGATTTAATACAAATGCATGTAGTTGTTTAATCAAATTTCCATATGTACAGGCTGTCTACTATGGGTACAGCCTGTCTAAGCTCTTTTGCTGGCATCTTGAGGCGCTTCTGAACCTCTGACAAGGTTTGTTAGATGTGTTGATCAAAGGTTTCAATTACATGTCAAAATGTATTGATTAAATATCACATGTACCTGTTGATCACATTTGTCAGAGTTTAATTATTTTGTATTGTGTACAATGTGAAATACATGTATTTGTTTGTTCTGTGGGCGCTTCAAGAGCCTCTTGTTTAAACCCTGTCATGCAGGCTCTTTTGGGAATGCATGACTGCAGAGATCTGTCAATCAATAATTTCCCACTAAAGATGTAATACATTTATTTTGAACAGTTGTTCAATAGTTATTTTCAGAAGGTTCTCATGTTATTTCCTTCCTCTGGTTCGTGGTATTTGTCCCTCTGAATCATCCTTAGTGTATTTAGTATTTAATTAAATAAAATAAATAAATATATAATATAGTACATTACTAGTATTATATACTTATATTATTAGTGTCATATGTATTTATTTTATTATGTTCTTATTTAAATACATTGTTATTTCGTGGTTTTGTACATGTATTTATGGTTTCTATTCTGTATTTTAATGTATAATAATTAATTCAGCGCTTTTAGTGGTAATATTCTTTCAAGTTGTTTTACTACTAGAAGTTTTAAGTTATCTGGGGTACTTTGGCTGAAGTACCCTAGGTTATTTTACACGCTCTTTAAGATTATGAAATAATATTTCCACTTATGTTATTATTTATTAGCATATTCATTGTTTTATACTTAATACTGTATTTGTTTATTTATTATTAATTTACTATGTAATAATGTGTTTATTATTTACATATTACTTTTTTATGTTGCTTTATCTTATTATTATTCATTTATTACTCTTTGTTAAATGATTAATACTATGTTTTTATTTTTATATTTATTTTGTTCTAGTCAGGTTGTCTCTGAACTAGTAGCAAGCTGACATTCCCTACCTTCAAGATAAGTCTCTCTGAAAAAAAATCACAGATTTCTTTCACGTACAACTACAAAAGACATTCATAATGATCTTTTGGATGCTCTGTAGTTTCTGAGGTGAATGGCGCCATCAGGGATATTATTTTCTGGTAACCATTCATCTTTATCTGCTGATTGATTTTTATACCTGATTAGATACAGTCTTGTGTCTTTTCCTTGTATCCTTTCTTTCTTATCTTTCAAGATTTTATGTACTTTGAGTTGATCAGAAGGTGGTGTATCCATTAATGGGATCTGCTGTGGAGGCATTGGCTCTTCTTCTTCTCTGGTAGAATAAGGTTTAATCAAACTTACAGGAAAAACAGGGTGTTTTCTTGACAATTCTTCAGTTAATATTACTTCCACCGCATTTTTCCCATGTAGTTGTTTAACTGTGAATGGACCTATAAATGGTGGTTTGAGCTTTCTACTTCCTCCTAAATTGTTGAAGTTAATTGTAGATAACAGAACTTTATCTCCTATCTGAAATTCAGGTTCTTTATGACTTTTGTCCCACCTGTTTTTATTATATTCTACCGCTTCTTCTACACACCTTTTAGCATGCTGATGCGTAGAATCTAACATCTTTTTAAAGTCTAGTGCAGTAGGATGTATATGTGGCAATTTATCATTTAGAGTATCTTTAGGCATACGTGGTATCCATCCTCTTTCCAGAACATAGGGAGCTTCTTTTGTAGAAGAATGTTTACTACTGTTGTATGCAATTTCCAGAGCAGGTAATAAGCTAACCCAGTCATGAGTATATCCATCATGGTTCTTAAATTCAACTCCAAATGAGCAAAATCTGCGTAACATATCTTCCAGAGTTTGTATCATCCTTTCAGCTAAACCATCAGTTTGGGGGTGATATGCAGTGGAAAATGCTAGTTTAGTACCAAGCATATCATGTAAGTTTCTCCAGAATTCAGACGTAAATTTGGGGTCTCTATCACTGATGATAATTTTAGGTATCCCAACATCAGCCATAATTCTGTTCCAAAATAGCAGAGCTACTTCCATGGCCGTATCATCTTTATGATTAGGTATGAATCTAGCCCTTTTTGAGAATCTATCTACTACTACTAATACTGAGTTATAGGAATAAGAACCTCCTGGGGGTAGGCCAGTCACAAAATCCATATTAATTATCTCCCATTTATTAGTAGGTTCAGCTATTTTTTGAAGAAGTCCAAATCTTTTTCCTGTCTGTTTATTTCCTTTCTGGCACGTATCACAAGATTGGATATATTTATGGACTTGTTCTTTCCAGTTAATCCACCAAGCAGTATACTTGATTCTTTCTACAGTTCTTTCTTCAGAAAAGTGCCCAGAGTTGATATTATCATGGCATTCTTTCAAGATGTCATTAATCTGGGATGGGTCACTTAAAACAAGCACACTAGAGTGTCTGTTTCTAAAATATAGCAACCCATCTAGTAAAGTGAACTTTCCTAGTTTATACTGCTTGGATAATTCCTCTGGTAAGCTAGCTATTAATTCAGGTGAACTGTTCTCGTTCCTTAGTATCTCTACTAATTTTAAAAGTTCACTGTTGTTATCATAACTCTTTTGTACCAATTCATAGAAAGCTTTATCTAAATCACATACATGTATTCCTAGTATAGGAAATATGTCTTCATCTTCAGGGTCATATGCTGGGTTATCTGGGTTATTTGGTAAAGCCCATCTACTCAATCCGTCAGCATTTTTGTGTTTGGCTCCTGCTTTATGAATAATAGTCATATGTCCTCTATATTGTTGTATTGCAATTTGCCACCTAAGCATATGTCTGTTTGGAGTTTTCATGTTCATCAGAGTTCTTACAGCTGTGCAATCTGTTACAACCACAAAATTGGTACCCTCTAAGTAATAGTGTAACTTTTCTAATGCCCAAACAAGAGCTAAGCACTCCATTTGGCTAGCACCATACTTTTTCTCCGTACTTTTGATTTGCCTGGATATAAAGAGAATAGGTTTTTCCGTAGGTTTATCCTCAATTATAAATTCTTGATGTAATGCTGCTCCTAACCCATCCAGACAGGCATCAATATATAATAGAAATGGTTTGTCATAATCAGGTTGTGCTAGTACTGGGGCAGTTGTAAGGAGTCTTTTTAATTCCTCATAGCTTTGTACTCTATCATAGGTCATCTCAAATATGGTATCATGGTTGCAGAGAGCATATAAATCTTTACTGATATTAGCAAAATTGGGAACATGTTGGCGGTAGTAACTACAGAAACCTAAGAATGACATTATTTCAGTTCTATTTTGAGGCATTGATTTCATTAATACTGCAGCTACTTTATTTTGATCTATAGCTAGTGACAGTCCTGATACAACTCTTCCTAGTGCTTTGAGTTCTCCATATCCAAAGTTGCATTTTTAATTGACATTTTTAAACCAGCTTCTATAGCAGTATGAAGTACTATATTGATTTTCTCTAAATGAGTTTCCCAATCATCAGAATAAATAATTATATCATCTATATATACCATCATCCAATTCTGTCTGATAAATGATCCAAAAATTGAGTCCATCATCCTCTGGAAGTGAGATGGAGCATTCTTTATGCCAAAAGGCATTCTCAAATACTCAAAGATTCCCAAATGACATATGATTCTGAGGAATTTCCTGCTATCTGGTTCTATTGGTATCTGATGGAATCCCTTAAGTACATCCATAGTTGTAATGTACTTGGCTTTAGATAAATTATGCAGAGAATGATCTATTCTTGGTATGGGATAATAATCTGGTCTAGTATAATTATTCAAGGCACGGAAATCTCCTACCATTCTTGATTTCTCATTATGCCATGCAATTATGACAGGTGTAGTTACTTCTACCTGTTCATTATGTCCTACTTTTCTCAACACTTTCAGTTCCTGTAATTCTTTTATGTGAATTTCTAAAGCTTCTCTTGATTTAGGACTAGAGGGATAAGGGGGTCTTCTTAACTGAGGTGGGTACAGGCTTGTTAACTGTAAGTTCCAACTTCATATCATGTCCTTTGATATTACCAATGGGTTCTTCTATGGTACAGAAGGCCTCTTTGTGTTTAAAACAAGTTTTCAGAACATCTATTTTCTGATCTTCATTCAGTATTTCACTTACTGCAGCTTGGGACAGATATTCCTCTTGGAAAGATAGTAATTCTTTTGGGACCTCAGGTTTGGTTGTAACATCTGATATTTTAATATTGATATTACAAATTTGGAATTTTCTTTTCCATTCTCCTCCAATAGTATAGAATCTATCTTTGCTTTGGAATATATCTATGCCGTACATGCAGAATGTATCATTTCCCAGAATCAAATAATCACAAACAGCATCTTGTAGTACCACAAATTCTACCAATAATCTAAGGGATCCTTTAGAATGTGGAAAAATAAGAGGTATGGCTATGACTCCTACAGGTTTCATATTGGAGTTACAACTACTAAATTTGGCTTTTGGCATTGGCATCAGGTGATTTTCCCAGTCTGGATAGTTTTCTTCCAGAAAAATACTACTGGTACAAGAACAAAAGGCTCCTACATCTAGTAGTACTTTCATTTCCTTATCATTAACTATAACAGTGGTATAACTTGTCTTTCCCATAGTATAGCTCATTCCTGCCTCAGGTTTGTTAGTAAGGAGTTTTGCATCAGATACATGTCCTACTTTAAGTGATTTATCCCATTTTTGCGGTAAATTAGAATCTCCATGAATAGAGTTAATAGACAATTCATCTCCAATATCAGCTTGAATCACTGCTATCCTAGCTGTTTCCTCTTCAAATGGTTCACTAGTAACTATTTCAAACTGAGAATGGGTGTCTTCTTCACTGTCTGATCTAGATTCTACTTCTACAACATTTATCTTTCTGCGGGGATTAGGGCAATCAGGTTTCTTGTGTCCTTTTTCACCACAGTTGTAACACTCAGGTATTACTATTTTCTTGGGTACTTCTGCTGGATTGTTAGGTTTGGGAGATTCTTTCTGCACTTCTCTCCTCTCAGGCAAGTTGCTTCTTGTGTATTTTTTGTTCAATCCATTGAGTATAACCATTTCATGGAGTACACTACTGAATTCAGTTAAGTCTACTCTCATAGATGGCAGTCTACATCTCATTATAGATTCCAATGTTCCTTGACATTGATTTAGAAGTCTGTCATTGGCTTCTTCATCAGTAACATTGATATGTACACATTCTATTCTTTCCTTTGTTTCAGAACACCACTCAGCAGCTGTTTCTTTTGTTGGGTCAAAGTAATCACTTTCAAAGGCTTTACGCTTTTCATTCTTCCAAATCCTGGTACCATAATGAGCTTTAATCAACTGTTTCCATACAGACCAGGGTTGATTTCCTACAGCTCTGCTTTTAGTAATAAACCAAGAGGAGGCCATTCCTTCAAATAAAACAGTAAGTCTGGAAGTGATAACCTCATCATCAGCTTGGTAAGTTCTTACTATGTGATCAATATACTCAATAAAGCTGATATGGTCATACTCTCCTTTACCATCAAATTTGGGCCAATCTTTAAGAGGGGGCATTAATTTATGTATAGCTGTCATATCTGCTCCTTTATACGGTGTGGACATTCTAGGATTTTTATTTAATAGCTGATTTTGCATAAAGGGTTATTGAACCTTGGTTGGTCATTATCTATATGTTGAGCACTATTCCTATAGCTCAGGTTTTGTGGCTGCTCAAGATATTCATGTGGTTTATCATCTTGGAATATACTATGATCAAGATTTATATGAGGGGCTTCATCTCTATCTTGATACTTTATGGGTTTTATTTCTTTATCTCCATATTTATTCCTATCTTCTTGAGTTGGTTAATCATTTCCTCTTGATTAGGGGAGTCTTTTGTTCAGATTTCATTGTTTTTATTGTTCTATCCCTGAAATTATAGTGGATAATTTCGAAATTACATTATCTTTTAACTTTAGAGATTCTATTTCTGAAGTATCTTAGATAATTTAGAATTTACACTGTTTTCTAGGTTATCTAATTTTTTTTAATGTTATTACTTAGGTTTGTAATTAATTCTTCAATTTTGTCTTCTTTTTTCTCCGGTTTTTTCAAGGAATTAATGATATACTCTGCCATGGATACCTGAGAAGAGTGTAATTCTTCAAGGTAATTAAGAGTGTCATTTGTAATTATCTAGTTTCTTTGACAGTATCTTTAATCATCTCACTGTCCTTACTAATTTCTATCAATAACTCACAATGCCTCCCTGATAGTCAATAGGGAGAGGGGAGTCTAATTTTTTTATTACTCCTAGTATGCTCGAATTTAAACAACTCTTAGTTTTTTCTAAACATGTTCTATTTTATTTGTTATAATTCTTAGGTTTGTTTCGTTATTTACATCAATGGTAGTGATATTGTTATTCAACGATTCTAAAGAGTCGAACAAAGAGTTTATAACATGGGGCTTAGTCGATGTTCTTGTACAAGTTCGCGGCTACGTGAGGAGATCGGTCGCTTTTTCCAGCGTACTGGATCGTCGAAGTTGATCGATGAAGAGCTTCGGTTCTTCCCGGTCTCTTTCTTCTTGAATTTGAGACCGGATAATTTCTTGGGAGGGGCTGGGAAGTGTAACTTCTTTCCTCCCAAGGATTCCAACCTTTTACGTACTTCTCGATCTCCTCGTTGGGGATCAGCTTCTGTAGGGCTTTCTGGCTCTCTTGAGCCGAGGTCAATAACGCTCTCAGCTCTACGGTAGGGCCCTTTCTTAAGGCGGCTTGGCACTGTCTCCAAATGGAGACGTGCTCTTTCACCCGGAGTCGGATCTGCTCTTCTTTCGAGAGCACCTGTATCTCCGGGGTGGAAGGGCGTACCGGGATAGCCTCCAACGATCTTGGGGGTATCTCGTCTACATCCATCGCCGTTTCCTCTCCTGGACTCGGCGGAGGTGAGTCTCGCGGGACCCGAATCACCCTGGTATGGTCAGATCGACCTCTTTGCGAGCAATGCTCGTCATCTGCAGGCTCTTGGCGCGTTGCTGGAGCTCCTTTGCGGCTTCGAGCTCGTGTCGGACTCGGGAGGAGACCGTGTAAACTGGGGTGGTTGGATCTAGTAGATTTAACCATTTTCTATTAGTTTTTATTTTTATTTTATATATTTTTATGTATATTAAAAAAACTTACTAGTTTCCTTTCTTGAGGGTTGCTGGTACCGTTGTCGACGGACGGAGCGGTATTCTCTTTTTCAAAGGAGGCCACTAAAATAAAAGAAAAAATTGAGTTCGTGTTTTTTTATTTTTATTTTTTTTTTTTATTTTTTTTTATTATTTATATGTATTTTAAAGAAAAAAACTTACTTCTTGATTGGTATTCCTCTCGAGAAATCCTTTCCTTTTTAGCTTTAAGGTCTCGAAGATAGGCCTGGAGATTAAGTTCCGCGTCGAGATCTTTTTCCTCGCGGATGTGAGTGTGGTAAGACGCTAAAATCAACCTTTCTTCTTGTGTAAGAAGATCCCAATCGCTAGGGATATAATTTTTAATATCTTCTCTTTTCTTAACTTGAGATACGCAAATAGTATTGGATTAAAGCGGCGTTGTCCTGTAATCTCACTGTAAAGATTTTGGAAAAAAAAACAAATGATTAGTATATGTAAAAATGTTTTTTGTATTTTTGATTTTCGAAAAAAAGATGGATTTTTTTATTTACTTTATAAAATATTTTTATAAGTCAAAAAGTAAAATAAACAGATTTTTTTGTTAGTTTTGGATTGGATTTATTTATTAAGAGATATATGATGATAAAAAAATAGAGATGTGTATTTTTTATATGTTTTTTTTTTTTTTTTTTTTTTAAAAAAAAGCGGATTTTTTATTTCAGAAATAAATTTCAGAAATTTCCCGGCCAGACCCCCAATTGTCAGCCTCTGTGATGCCAAGGAGTACTCCTTCTAGCTACACAAGGTGCAAAATAAAAGATAAAGAGCAATATAAAGCTCTGGGAGGATTTATAAGAGGTAATACCAATAAGGATATGAGGTATAAGGGGTAAAAGATAATAATTATATTAAATAAATTTAATATAATTAAAATTATGAGGGGCCTGATAAATCAGGGGTGTTTAATCCCTCAAAGGTATCTTGCAAGCAGAGGATTTAGGTACCTGAACACACTGGGGCCTGTAAACAGGGGTGGTTTAAATCCCAGATAAAAGATGGGGGAGAATCTCAAGAGAAGGGTTTATCTACTTACTAGTAATAAATTACCTTCAACAGACTTGAGGTTCTTCCAGGGGGAAATTGGGCAGTTGGAAGCGCTTGGAAGGGTGTTGGAAGAGCTGGGTGGACACTGGGCAATTTCAGGGAGGAGTAAGAAGGGGCTAAAGAACAGATACTAGGACCTTACCAGACAGAATAACAATTGTAAAGCTATGTAAGTGGGTAAAGGTTGTAGTATATATATTAAAGCATGATCCCCAAAATACAGGGGGAACAAGGGCTCCTTAAATGCCTTTCTGGAGCCCTGATGGCGAAACACAAGATGTATTTTGGCTATGGGAACATTTAAAAGGAAGGGGTTAAGATTTAATACAAATGCATGTAGTTGTTTAATCAAATTTCCATATGTACAGGCTGTCTACTATGGGTACAGCCTGTCTAAGCTCTTTTGCTGGCATCTTGAGGCGCTTCTGAACCTCTGACAAGGTTTGTTAGATGTGTTGATCAAAGGTTTTAATTACATGTCAAAATGTATTGATTAAATATCACATGTACCTGTTGATCACATTTGTCAGAGTTTAATTATTTTGTATTGTGTACAATGTGAAATACATGTATTTGTTTGTTCTGTGGGCGCTTCAAGAGCCTCTTGTTTAAACCCTGTCATGCAGGCTCTTTGGGAATGCATGACTGCAGAGATCTGTCAATCAATAATTTCCCACTAAGGATGTAATACATTTATTTTGAACAGTTGTTCAATAGTTATTTTCAGAAGGTTCTCATGTTATTTCCTTCCTCTGGTTCGTGGTCTTTGTCCCTCTGAATCATCCTTAGTGTACTTAGTATTTAATTAAATAAAATAAATAAATAGATAATATAGTACATTACTAGTATTATATACTTATATTATTAGTGTCATATGTATTTATTTTATTATGTTCTTATTTAAATACATTGTTATTTCGTGGTTTTGTACATGTATTTATGGTTTCTATTCTGTATTTTAATGTATAATAATTAATTCAGCGCTTTTAGTGGTAATATTCTTTCAAGTTGTTTACTACTAGAAGTTTTAAGTTATCTGGGGTACTTTGGCTGAAGTACCCTAGGTTATTTTACACGCTCTTTAAGATTATGAAATAATATTTCCACTTATGTTATTATTTATTAGCATATTCATTGTTTTATACTTAATACTGTATTTGTTTATTTATTATTAATTTACTATGTAATAATGTGTTATTATTTACATATTACTTTTTTATGTTGCTTTATCTTATTATTATTCATTTATTACTCTTTGTTAAATGATTAATACTATTTTTAATTTTATGTTTTATTTTGTTCTAGTCAGGTTGTCTCTGAACTAGTAGCAA